>JAYDZG010000008.1:15801477-15813433 GCA_034509265.1 Microcambeva bendego | reverse complement strand
TGTACTGGCACCCAATCCAGGGTGTTACCGTGTGCCTTGTGCCCGTAGCTGGGATAGGCTCCAGCACCCTACCCCAACCCTAATTAGGATAAGGGGTTAAAGAAAATGAACTCAACTGTACCTTACAGCTAATGTGTAGGGAAAACATTATTCATATAGGTGCAGAAATGCCATTTATTACATTTCAGTTTGTGCACTGATGAAGTTAACAGCCAAAGAATAAAAGTGTGTGATAGTTTGTAATCTCAATACTCTCAGTAAGAGTTTTTAACATGATTTTAATGTGTAGCCTGCACTGGGCTTAAAAAATGAATAATGGATTAAAGAGAAGCTCACCCACCTTTTCGGTTCTGGTTATTAACAGAGATCTTATCTCCTCCTGGTTTTAGATTGTAGGACTTGACTACTCCGAGTTCTTCTTGAAACACCTGAAAACATAAACACGCACTCTAATACAAGGTGTTTAATTGAATTCAAAATTAGTAGTATTCAGTGTTCTTGTGTGATATGCAAGCCCACCACTGTGAATCTCATTAAGTCGGGGGTTTTTAATCCTGGATGCCCTTCCTGACACAACCCTCCTATCTATCTGCGCTCAGGACCGGATGTGAGATGCACCGGGTTTGTGAATCGTAGTGGCAACACGGAATTCCGAACGGGGAGTTTAAACTCTCTGTGCTTCTGTGCTAGCAGAAATTTAATCGTCCAAATGACAAGAAATAAACATGTGAAATGAAGTGTAATGAATGAATATAATATACAAGTTTCACTTTTTGGATGAAATTACTGAAATAAATGAACTTTTTTTAATTTTATGACCAGCACCTGTATAAGTATATGTACATACACACTGTTTATACTGGGCCTCTTACATGTACTAAATCCAGAGGATATTTCATGTATGTTATAATAATATATCACCTCACAGCTAACATGATAGCCCATCACTACTGGATTAGAAATTCCAGGGTACTCCCGCTGTGCATCCAGCGTTTCCTATCATTTGTCTCGTTGATTTGTAGTGAGCAGTCGTGGCATACCTGAAAAGTGGCACCGAAGTCGTCTTCAACGTTTCCTTCATAGCTGAGAAGCTCCCCGAGTCCATGAGCCAGATCCTAAACACAAACTACTCTTAATGCAAAATAAAGAGTAAAGAGGCTTTCACAGACACGAACAAAGCAGTTGGAACCGAGAGGTTAAGCACTGTACTAATCAAAAGCTTGTTGGTTCAAGCCCTGTCACTGCCAGGTTGCCAAGTCACAGCATTGTGTCTGCTAACTGCTGAAAATGTAAATTATTAAATAGTCAATTTAGGTACTGCACTAGTAATCAAAGGGTTGCTGGTTTGTGTCCAACAATCAATGTTGGGCCCTTGAGAAAGGCCCTTAATCTTCAATCACTTAGCCTGAGTACTGTAAGTCACTTTATATAAGAGCATCCACTAACTGCTGAAAACGTAAATACATACAAGGTCTCATAGTGGGATTTAAGCTAGATACTTAATTCTTAATACTTGGAGTCACTTAGCATGCTGGCATGCTGGTTCATAAGCATCACTGAAGACATCAAACACTCACAGTATGTAACCAGATGTCTTATTTTTAACTCCCTATCCCAACCGCCATCATATCTGTGATATCATAACACTGACATCATCGAGCACCACTGAAGCAAACATGGCCACAAAGCTGTGGTACGTCGAGGCCATAAAAAAATCCTTTGTTGACATTAAATACATGAATAGAATTATCACTCCGACTCAACAGACTCTTTTAGACCCTCATGCTTGAGTCGTTTGAATCCACATCTCTGTGCTCCTACTAAACTCAGCCCAGAGGAGAAAATAAAAGGCAAGCCGTGATGGTTGACGTCAGCTGCAGCCATATCTGTCTTCATCCTCTTGTTAAAGACTTGGCTCATTCGGTGGGGTTCAGGCTCCACTGTGGAAAAAAAGTCTGACTCGAGGGAGCAAACAACGCCCAGAGGAAGTCTGTTATATAATTAAGAAGCCAAGAACTCCTTAAAAATGGAACATCTGGTTCTCTAAAGCCTGACGCTGCAAGACTACTGGAAATATAACATGAGAAACTTTCCGAGTGAAAAGCCATGCTCACACGTGCAGCGTGTTTGCGCGCGCTTGTTGCAGAAGGTTTAGAAGCGCGAGCGTACAATGATGATTGATCGTAGGGCGCCCTCTAGTGGAGAACATCCACGATCAACAAGAGGATGGCTAAGAATTAGCACAGATTTTAAATCAACACTCTGATAATGTGTTTAATACAGCAGCTCGGTGGTATTCACGCAGTGACTTTGAACTCTTTAACGTTCTTACCAAGAAGTCAAGTTTAAAACATGTTCTAACGCTACAGTACTTCTGATGAGCCTCTACCAAACAGTTGCATAAAAAAACAATGCGACAAGGGTGCCCAGGTGATGCCGCTAGCACACCCGGGCTGAGGTTTCAAACATAAGATGTCTGGCTGGGCGCGTGCACCAACAACGATTGGCCGTTGTTCACACAGGGTGTGAAGCTGGACCAGAGTGTGGCTCTCCGTACACAAAGCTGTTCCGCATATGATCTGGCAGCATGCAAAAAGATGCTCTCGGTACCGCACACATGTCGGAGGGCAAAACTCGCAAAACCAGACTTTTAATGAATGATTTTTAACCCGCTTGTGCTCAGATTTTTAACCACAGCATTTTTATTTTCTTCTTACGGCGACTCCGACAGTACATCATGCACGTCCGACTCTTGATTTGGCTTGGCTTTTACACACTGGATAACCTTCCTGACACAACCCTACCTATTTATCCTGGCTTGGCACCTTCACTACAGTACAATGGTTTTTGAATCCGAGTAGCTAGGCTGCCTTTATGACAATCCTCGGGTTAAACCGACTGCATGTTTTTGGACTGTAGGAGAATACCTGAGCACCCACAGGAAATCCATGCAGAAACGAGGCGAACATGCAAACTCCACACAGGAAGGACCCGGAAACGTACACGTTTAGGTAATGCCATTGGCTTTTATTAACTAGGTGAACGAGGAATTAAGAACCTTGGGACTAACTTTCTAGATTAAACTGTAGCAACAGATTCAGCTTTAAACACGGGTGTTTGAAAGTTGATGGCAGAAGCCCTGATATGGAGGCCAGGGTGTCCAGGGTGTTCCTGTATAGAGCCCACTTCTATAATAAATCACGGATGCAAAAATAAATCTTAGTCTGTGGCTAAATGAGGACACTGATGTCTAAAACGTTGGTGTTAACACAAGCTGGCAGTCCTGATAGCTCCGGTCACAATGAGCCATCTGGAAGCGACACTCACTAATCAGAACAATGAACAACCAGCTCTGTTGACGTCTAATGACAAACACACGGACGAGATGCATCGATACAGGAGTTCTTTCAACCAGTCACGACTCTGGGACTTCTATTGTGCATCGACATCGTCCATCGCTACAATCGTTATGTGGCTGCACATGTCCTGACACCATTTATTAAGAATTTTAAAAACAAATTCCACTTCTACATAATCACCTTCCTCTGAACCAATTTGATCCATTTTTCAAGCTCCGTGCCAATTTAATGCAATCAGCAAAACATGATTAGTCGTGTAGCCACAGATTCACCACTGCTTCCACATGAGAATCTTCTTCCCCTTAAAGCTTCTTCGAACAGCTAACAAGGTGGAAATCGGACGGAGCTAAACCCGGAGCCTACTCCTCCGCTTCCGGTCAGACATGTACACACAGGCATGATTGGCTTTGTCTAGCAGCACTCTACACACACCAGGTGAGGGGAAGTGGGTGGCCATGTCCCCTCCTAACACAAACATGCTTATTTATATTACAGCTTTGATTATTATTACTTTTTATATGTCTATTTGCAATTTTTTTATATATATATACTTCTAGGCTTGGGCGATAATGTAAATTTTGACTAACGGATGTCGTCTCCAGAATGATCACGATGGTTTCATTTACCATGTACCCTAGGAGCTAAAGGGCCTTTCAGTTTAAGTCATGTGACCATTTTATTTGAAAGTAATTACTGCATTTTACTGGAACAGCAGATTATGTTTAACGAATAAATCAAATATTTCAATAAACGATGGAATGTTATATCATAAACCGCCTCACGATTGAAGTGCTGCACTATGAGCATCTTAAAGGCAAAGCACCAGCTCATATGAAAGTGCCAAACACATAATTATGTGGGAATTATAGTTCCTAAATTGTATTTATCGAAGATCAGAATTATTATCATTATTATTACAAATTGATTAAATACGTCTTAAAATATTGTTTCATGGCGTCCTGAATTAAAAAGATCACGTAATGTCGTTTTTTAACAGCAACGGTTTATACATTACTGTTATTTTTATTGTTTTATTATACTGTATTTCCTAAATATGTTACTCTGACACTACCGATGGCCAACTGTGTCGTGGCAATCAAGCTACGTTCGAGTTTGGGGGAGCCATTTGCACCTTTGCAGGGGCATGACTAAATACCTGCGCCTCTTTCTCAGGCACATGCTGGCACGCTTAGAGATTTTTGGATGTGAGACTCATTGCACGTTAAGTTTAATTGACCAAAGGACAAATCTGCAGTGACAGATTTCACGCCTTATTAGTTCCACCTATCAGAACCAAAGTAAAACACCCTCAGCCATGTTATGAGTGATTCCAGGCTCCTTATTTATCATGCTACATTGATTTAATTTGCAGGGTTGATTTGGTCACAGATTATGGTTTATTAAGAGGAAACGCAGACATGCGGCCATATTAAACGCTTGTTGACTTTTTAACATTTCTGTTTCATTTATAATATTTTGAAAGTTCTAGTAATACCACCTTATGTACTATTATGTTATTAAGAAAGTATAGCCTGTAAATATACAATACCATTCAAAACACTCTTGTTGAAAGAGGTTTTTACACTATTGTCTGTTTGTATGCTTTTCTTTCCTCCCACAGTCCAGAAACATGCAGTCGGGTTAACTCAGTGGTTCCCAAACTTTGCAATTATGTTAAATCTGCTTCCTCATGTTGCTATTGTTTTTTTTTAATGAATGCAGAGCACCAATTTGTCCATTGCACACAAAGTGCCACCCACTGCATGTAAAAAAGAAGAGCCGTGTTTTTTTATTCCTATCACTAGTTAATTTGCCTTGCAGTATTTAAAAGTTGTGATGAAGAGAATGTAACAGCTTGTACATACAGGCATGACCTGCTGCAGGTCGTCCAGTGTGAGGGTTGCCATGCCAACTGGGGTGTCGGGGTCACACGGCACGATGGGGGGAGTCAGCAGCTTCTTGTAGACGCAGGGTGGGAATCGGATGTCCAGGGTGATGCTGTTGTACACCGCCAGGCCCATAAGCTGGAGAGACGTGGTCAAGGACAATCCATCTTTTAAAAAGTCTCAGCTCAAAATGATTAAACATGTAATCTCTTACAGAAGTACTCAGTATATAGCAGAATATAAATATGAGCTTCGTGTTATAATGAAATATTTGCATTTTCTTGAACTTTATTATTGTGCAACAAAATTCTTCCTTCCTTACCTAACTTATTAATGCATTTCAAATAGCATGTATTGATTTATTAGGACTTTAACGTCATGTTTTACAGAGTGGCTGATTCGGGGAGTAAAGGTTTAGAAACTGTAGCTGTTTATATACTCAGAAGCTCACTCTCTAGGGAGACTTGAAAATGTCGTGCTTAGTATTGAGAGGCGCTGGATCTATGTGTTGTTGGAACGTCCTCGACTCTCAATCCTAGTGTTCATGTGAACAGATTCTATATTCTGTTATAGACCAACAGCATGACCTGTCGGTTTTCTTTTCAGCTAAAAACACTTTAGAGATCTCTATTACATAATTACAGCACTTAAATCAAAGCATTCTATTCTATCTATTCTATTCTGTCATTACACATATACAGACGTTCAGTACAATTAAATTCTTTCTTCGCATATCCCAACTTTGGAGGCTGTGGTCAGAGCCCAGGGTCGGCCATTGTACAGCACCCCTGGAGCAGTGAGGGTTAAGGGTCTTGCTCAAGGACCTAACAGTGGCTGCATAGCTGAGCCTGGATTTGAACTGCCAACCTCGGGTTGAAAGCCCAAAAGCTCCACCCACTAGGCTACCAGCGTCCCACTTACCACAGACCGGGTGATATCACTCTACCCATGTTACACCCATATGTACGTACTGTCATTCATGCAAGCGGCTTTTCTTTGGAGTAAGAAGGGTAAGTTTAGATAATATTTATATAACACATTCAGTAAATCATACTGATCATAATAATTTAGCATTAATATGTATGAAAAAATATATATTGCAACGACACAACCATAAAAAAATGCAGATTATATTTATGGTGAAAAATCTGTCAAAGACCCTGTGGGGGTTCACTGTACCATCCCCAAAATAACAGATATAACCTATCTGAAAATCATGTTTTTGAATTCTGACATATGCTAAACAGGATGTAGCATAAAGAATAAACTAGAGATCAGCTCCAGCATAACTCCCACGATAAACTGTTCCTACAGCGGCTCTTCGAACGTGGAGAAGAACGCCCAACAGGTGTATAATACATTTGGAGCAGAATGTGAAAGGGCTGCTCTTTTAAGTGCTCACAGCTGCAGCTGACGGCACTCCTCCATGTGCTCTCCACATGCACACACACCGAGAAAGGAGAGCAGTGGAAAAAGAGAGCGAGAGGGGGAGGAAAAGATCGTCCTTCTAGCAGACTGAGGGAAAAATCTTCGTAATGGCTGGAGCTTCGAGACACAAATCCAGACCAGGGTTCTTCTAAATGAGACAAAACAAAAGAAGGCTTTCATTCATCATGCCTGGCTGGTGTGACACAGCGTTTCTGGACTGGACGTAGAGGGGTTTAACTCGAGCTCAGAACTCAAAGTTCGGACTCCCGCCTCCGCTCCAGGATCGGCCACTGATTGGTTAGTAAGACAGCTTGCCTCTCCATAGTCGATTCTACTGGACAGTGTCTGAGGGCAGGAACAAAAGACACCAGTGATGATTGAAAATGTGTGTTAGGAGCCATATTTGGAGTTTAAATGATAAAATAGGCATTTATGGGCTTTTTTTTGGGGGGGGGGGAATTACTAAAATAGAATACTTCCATAAACTATTCAACCGTTCCAAGCATCTAAAAATCCTTTGCCAGAATGTTTCCCAGCTTATAATTATTACCGTATAACTAATTTGATCACCACACACATCACTCCACTTTAAGTAGATATTAAATTAAAAAGAGTTTAAATAATGATCCGATTGGTCTTTTCAGCTGTGACATCATCACCTAACTAAGGCTATATTTCCATCTCCAAGCACCCGCCCGCTACCTGTGTAGTTCATGAAAGGATACGGCTCCGACCAATCGGAACTCCGAGCAGTTGTCGCACTTCCAGTTACTGAACCAGTGACACTGAGAGTCCTTCAGGTACGTGAACATGCCTGCAAAAGACAGAGACTGTTAGTTTAAGTCCCAAAATACCCGTTAATTAATGCTACCGGTCGTTTTTTAACAGCTTAAGTCATTTACACACATCCTTGTGTGCTAAATGTGATGTGAGATAGTTATGAAAAGATCAGCGGGGGGGATTTGTGCTTAAGCTACATGTTAAATAAATGATTAAACAAAATACCCATCGATAAACCGGGATTAAATCTGCCCTAGCATTGTTAACCACGGAAAGCTTAGGAGATCAGTAAAGGTTACAGAATCATGTCCTCTCAGTGAGGGCATAGAGGCATAAAGTACTTAATCCCCAAAACTTCCTTTGGGATTACTAAAGAATCAATCTGCCTCCATCTCTTTATTGATCTATGACTAACGTGTCAGTTCCTCTTCTTTTATTTATCACCGTTTCATCCTCACAGCTCCTCTGTTGGCAACCTAATTCATACTAAAATGAATGATTCCATTGGGACAGGAGCTTCTCCTTTTTCTGGAGTGGGCCAGATGCATTTTGATCTTGGTTTCCTTTCTTGCCTCTTTTTCATAGAACTTGCCATATTGTGACCACTGGTTCTCAGTTCTGCGCTTTCTTGTTCTATCCACTTTCTATTGTGGGTTGTGACTGCTTTAGTGTTCTTTGATTTTTGTTGTTGTTATTTTAATGTATGTTTTGCATTAAATGTCCTTGAAATCTTCTGAGATATTTACATTTACAGCATTTAGCAGACGCTTTTATCCAAAGCGACATACAGTTTTATGGCTGAACACAATTTTTTGGGCCTTGCTCAGGGGCCCAACAGTGGCGGTGATGAGGCTTGTACCAGTGACTTTCGGATTACCAGCCCGATACTTTAAACATCAAGCCATCCCCAACCTTATATAGTTTTGTGAAGATATACTTCACAATACACCAAAAATACTCTCACATTACTGCCTCTGTATTACTGTATTATCAAAGTAAGTCTTATTCCTCTCAAGGCTTCCTCGTAATATCTGTGGACGTTTTCCTGCCACTGTTTCCCTTGGCTTGTTCCTTTGTTAGTTTTTTTTGAAAACCTGTAATCTGTAAATTTGCTTTAAATCAAAGTCTATTCAAAAAATAAAAAGCCGTATAAGAATAGATTTTGATTGATTACTGATTTTCAGACAGTAAAGTAAAAACACACAACTGTAGAGCAAGCGGAGCCAAAAATTGTGCCATGTGGTTTTGCTTACTTGGATAAAAAGTAACAAGCTTAAATTAAGTTATGTCCCAAGAAAGAGTTCAGGACTAAGCATGCAGGCAACTGATAATAGATTAATAATGCTAGTTACCATAGTCAGTGTGAAAAATCTGCCGAATCAGGAGAAGAAACCACTCCTTTGTGAGCCCTCCCATGTCCAAGCCTGCTTCGCCAACGAACGTCACTTTGAGCTTTTTCTTCAAGTCTGCTCTCTTTCTCGAAAGCTATTAAAGAAAGAAAGAACGCATTTATGGCGGGGCCGATTTTCCAAATCAGGCTGCAGCCGCACTAAGAACTTTCCAGACCAGACGATTACTGGGTTCTGGCGAGGAGAAGCCCTTCTACAGGCTGGGATAATAACATGTGGAGGTGCATTTAAGAATAAAAAACATAATACTAAACGAGCAAGATCATTCGTACGGTCCTGTAAACATTTCTGTGCGGTTAGGAGTTTAGTGGTGACGACTGAGGGAACAGACCGGTACTGTCCATGTTCTGTGTGTTCGCATATTTGGAGCGAGTGTTATTACCTCATCCAGTGAGTCACTGACCAGCTGTAGACGCCTAACTTTAATGTTGAGAAAGAGCAGACTCATATCCACCCTCTGTCTGCGAGAGACCTTGTCCACCAGAGTTTGCTGCAGCAGAAACAGAAGGCCGGACGATCAGTCACTTACCGTTCCCGTGTTACAATCCTGTATACATAATGACTTTCTCTCATCATTGAATGAACTTGAGCGATATTCTCATCCAGCTTTCAATTGAATGCTTGGCTATGCTAAAAGCCACAGATAAACAGGGCTAATGGGAACATAACAGCAGTAGACTAAATAGTGAAAACAAAAACATGAAAGACAAAACATTTAGAGCATGTAGAGAAGAAAGTGGAAATTGGAAATGAGAACCGGTTGCATGATGACAGATTTCTGGTCGACAGTGACATCACAAGTTCGAAAAAGAGAAATGATGGGGAACCCTAAAATGAGCTGAGATAAAAAAGGAAATGGACCAAAGGATACACTATTGACTGGAGTAGCTTAGTTAGGTGTGGCCCACAAAATACTTTATGCTGGACCTGGGACGACTCGCTCATCCAGGGATTTTCATTGTGTGGCTGAAAAATTAATATGTGTTGTTGATACGTGCCATCAGCAACAACCTATGCCAACAGAGGACTTCTGTGAGGAACAAACCATGACGAATTAGAAGCACTTCCACCTGTAATGCTCAACACTAATGCTGATTGTCAGGCCAAATTTAGGATCCTCACTGTTTGACTTTTAAACTTGTGTTAAACAGCTCAGTGTGCTCAGAAATCATGAGAATCAGCTTTTCCAAAAAAGTCGAAAATGCTTATGGTAAAAAAAAATTGCCAGGCAAACAACTGAACTCTTTTCACGTGTTATTTGTTATTGATGTATTGAAAACTGGACTGTATCTAGCCCGGCATGACGCAGAATTTGCCAAGAGGACTTGGAAAATCTGTGAGGAACAAACCATGATTAATAAGAAACACTACCACATGTAATGCTCAACACTACTGCTGACTGTTGGGCCAAATTTAGGATCCTGTAACCAACCGAGCTCCGTGGCGACGCATTACGACATGCCGGGTTTAGTTTTTTTTTATGTGAGACTGCTACTCTACAAAAGAACTAAAATGTCTTTCTTTTCGCCGTCACGCGTCTGTTAAGCCGACGTTCTGATCCCAAATGCTTTGGAGAGAGCTTCTACCAAAAAAAGAACATCCAACTGATGCTGCCCCACCCTACACCAGACCCTATCAGAAACATTCCCGCTAGTAAAAGGAATTCAGCCTGACTGTAAAAGTGTGTTTTTTTTAGAAGAAAGCAGGAATCTGTTTTCATACATTTTCGAGCTGCTTCGACTGGACTTGTGGGGCGGGCGAAAGCAGAGCATTTTCAGAATAACGACGTCACTGCGCTGAGACTTCTCGAGGTACAGACGGCTAACATAAACAGTCCAGTCTTGAATATAAATGGCCATAGAACAAACAAGCAGCAAATCTCACGAGACCTCGTGAGGGCCAAACGCTCTTAATTCTCGGTTTCCACGGCAACGTTTTGTGTAGAGTATGGCGGCTCTGAAGTGACGACAGCGGAGAAAAGGATGGAGACGGGGCAGGAGAATGCTTACCCTGGCCATGCTGATCATCTGCTGCTCCGAGTCTCGCTGGATGATGGCCTTCTTTACCACTGTGGACAGGATGAACGGATACTGGCAAAACGTGAACCTGAAAGACCATGATTAATGCACTGATCAAACCCATACAGGATTAATACATGGTTTATACAATGAACAGGCATAACATTATGACCACTGACAGGCAAAGTGAACAACACTATTGTGTTGTGACTGTGCTTGTGTACCTTATATATTTTTTTTACTTTTAGTTTTTTACTTGAAGTATATTTATGGTTATGTAATTAAGTAAAAAAAATGATGCATACTTCAAATTATACTTAAGTAATTAGTTAACCAAATTATTTTTAAAGTATTTCTGCCACCTCTGGGCCTGAGATGCTTTTACTGTGTCAAATGAAACAGTTTATCTCATTGGAGGCGCTTTGAAAGGTCAGCAGAAAACCGGGTCAAAGTTCAATCAGGAGAGGTATCCGCTGGAAAGAACTTCATAACACGTGTAGAGTTATGTAGTGCTTGGTCAGCCATGTATTTTGTTCCACACCTGTTGGAATTTCCATGAGCTTGCCACGTCTGGTAGTCCTCCATGAAATCTATGTGATCCAGTGTGAGGTTGTAAAAATCGGAGAAGGGGATGATGGGAGACGAAACAATGCTGTTTGCAGCATCTGTACAGACAGGAGAGAAATGGCTTTTTAGAAGAAGAAGGTTGCAGAATGAGCGAAGCCCGAAATGGCCGAGTCTGGCTTTCATACTCACTGAGCAGAGAGAGGACTTTGGTTGCAGAAGGGATCCACCATGAGCACTTGGCCATGGGCGGCAGCTCTTCTGGTTTGGCAGGGAACAGCCGTGTGGTGACGAAGAGCTGTAGGCGTTCCACCAGCTGCTTGAAACGCTTCAGAGATAGTCTAAGAGACGACACGTCGTCCAGATCACACACACACACACACACACACACACACACACACACACACACACACACACACACACACAGCCGAAGCACATCAGATACACTCTATTTGATGTCAAATGTTCAGGCTTCACATCCGTACATTCCAAATGAGAATACATTTACATAA
>JAYDZG010000008.1:15754442-15770874 GCA_034509265.1 Microcambeva bendego | reverse complement strand
TCACACTCTCATCTCTGTGTGTGTGTGTGTGTGAGAGAGAGAGAGAGAGAGAGAGAGAGAGAGAGAGAGAGAGAGAGAGAGAACTGGCTTTGCAAGAGAACATTTTTTGGCCGCCGTCCCTGCCACACTTAAAGCCGAGGCAGCAGAAGGACTTGAAGTGTAGTCTAAGCAGAGAAGAAATTCAATCCTTGGCAGAAAAACTTCAGATGAAATCACAGAGAAAATATGAGTTCTGGACCTAAAGCCTTCGGTTCTAGGAGTTGTAATTTAGGGTTCTGGATTATGTAGCTCTGGCTGTCTGATAATGCTGCTTATTACATTTATACTCAGTTTACCTAAAAAATAAAAATCATTAGATTAGAGCTAATGCATTTTAATTGTTACTGGTGGTTAGTAGATCAGTTTAGTTTAACACAGAACAACATTTCTTTTTTTCATGCACTTTCTCCCAGATCATTGCATTTAGACCGTTTATGTGAATTCATGTTTAGATACTGGCTGAGGAAAAATATCCAATCTTTAGAATAAGTGCGACATATTTGACAGCATACTCTTCACTGGCTTCCTTTAGCAGCACCCATTCAATTTATGCTTGCCAAAAATGGGTCTAATCAAACCCCGCGGTGTACCACACAACCTCACTTGTCTTGCTCGACTTAATAGTCCACCCAGGACTCAAGGAAGATGAGCATCAAGGTTCCTCGCTGTACTAGCACCCAAGTGGTGGAACGAGTTTCCCTTGTTGAGTGTTCTTCCTGTCTTTACCAAATGATAAAAAAAACCTCTACTAAGCACAGCTGACTTTAACGTACTTACTCATATACTTATTAATGCTCACGTTTCTATAAAAATGTCTTTGGAAGACCATAAAAAGCAGATTGTGATGCCCTGTCGATGGAAATAGTAAATCTCAAGCCATGAAAGAATGAGCACCCCTTCTTTAAGGTATTATGACTTGGACAAAGATGAGACACCAAAAAATAAGACAATAATACAACATTTTTAGACTTTTTCATTAAATAATGGATTTTTAATTGTCGCTATTCGAAGAGTTTAAAATTCCAATCACACCACAGGTTAAAAATTCTTCATCTACTCATGTGTGTTTACTTAACAATGCTTCACAGTTAAGAGTGAATTTGCATACAATATGTACAGTTCCCTACAGGAATGATCTCAGGCACATTTACATTGAAAAATAGAATAGATTATTCTAAGCAGCATTTTATGTTTGCTTAACATACGACAATATTTTCAAAAAATATCTACAAGTGCTTCTTGTTACAAAAATACATTGCAGAACAAGTACATTTCGAAGATTAGGATCATTACTCAGGTATCACTTTTAACCACTTTAAACAGAATTGAAACATTAAAAAACATTTTTTTTTGTTTGCAGGCATTATCATACACATGATGAACATGTCGAAACACAATTCCAGGGTTTGTTATAGTTATTTTTGAATAAACCAATTGAACCTGGTTTAAAGGAAAAGTGGCATATTAGGGATGCAACGATTCACCCAGAATCGATAAGAATCAATTTACTTGGAGCACCGATTCATTGAAGAGGAATCGATATTCACTTTAAACAGCAGAGGGTGCTGGTGCTTATTATATAACAAAAAACCTCAATCCAGCATTTTTGGAATAGTTTGCAACTACAACAGAAATAAAAGATCAAGATAAAGAAAAGAAAAGAAACAAAAGCAAAAATCAGGAAAATATTGTATCCTGAACCCAATATTGTGAATCGCATTGAGGGTAGAGTGTATCGTTACATCCCTAAGACATAGTGTAACATACTAACATATTTAAAAGGGCCCAGACTTTAAAAATTATTGGGAAAATTTGACTGTTCCAAGAGGTTTAGTAAAAAAAAGAGCTTCGTGTCAAAAAGTTCAAGGAAATATTCAAATATTCAGCTTGCCTGGGAAGTTTCTCCAAGTCAGTGTATATCTGTGGTGTAGCTTTTATAGAAACACCAAAATACACAAAGTACACAACTGTACACATCTGTAAGCTTTTGAATTTTTAGTTTTAGCTAAAAACACGTAGCTTGTTAGAAACTTGGCCCAAAAAGTCTTGATGCCAATTTTGCTTTAAGCAATTCAAACAGAAACCATACATTTTCCCTTTAATTATTTCATCATGTATGGATTTTTTGCTATACGTGTGTTACATGCTGTTTTTGTTTTTGCTGATTTGTGGAAGCTTGGTGTCTTTGGTGTAACGTAAAAGGTCTAATAACACAACCGGATCCTCAAATAACTACATAGTATAAATCTCTGTACACAACAGATAGTAAACTGTAAAATAAACTGGTATGCCAAAGAAAAGACCTTCATTTAATACTTGAGCTGGATAGGAGGCCTTCATTTTCACTGAGTAAGTACAATTCTGAAAATAATAAATTGATTCAGAAGCTCCATCATGATCTGACATACAGCACGAGTATAAATGTTTAAAGAAAACAGTAAATCCACGTGGACTCTAATGTAGCCAGTGAATGAGCTGAGCAGAAAAATAGAACCTTTGGATCTTCTGGTATCTTCCTTCATTCCAAATGAAATGCAGTAGTTGCACGTGCAGCTCAACAAGAATTTCTACCAAATATACACTGTCAAAAAAGTTAGCTCTGTACATTTGACCTTAACTTTGGCAAATGTTGATAATAAACATTGTTACGTGCCCTGGTGGCGCAGCGAGATATTCCACTAGCACACCAGCGCTAAGATTGTGAGCTTCTTGGTTCGAAACCTGTTCGGCTGGGCACCCTCTAGTGGGCATAATATCTAGTCTAAATTGGTAGAAAGGATGTATTTCACCGTTACGTTTAGGTCTTAATACAAAGTAATTATTATTATGCCCACCACATTAGCCATGTAGGTACAAATTCACAATGGTATTTTAAAAAAGGTTTCAAAAACTTATCCCCCCCGTTTCTCCATTTGGCTATATCAGTCTACTGCTGTAGATGCCTATTGGTGCACCGATGTGTCTGCAGTCTACTGATCCTTTCTTTTACACCCACATTTCTGCACATTTGCATCTGAGGCCGACTTCGTGCTCTGAGAGCCACGCCCCGACCTCTGCACTCCTCCACTTTTGTGCATGTACACAGCCCCACCCTTTTATCTAATCCGGTCACTGACGAAATTCAACATTGTTTTTGCAATTGCAAGTCACAATGTTTGTGGGAGTATTATCTTTAAATTATATTCATTTGAAATGATTTTATTTAATTTGAACATTGTTGTACATAACGTATATTTTAATTGAATGTCTAATCCTTCAGACAAAAGTTGGTTGAACAAAATTGTACTTGTATAAATATAAAAAATATTGACAAGCATAAAGATGTTAACGACAGCTTGAAAACAACTGCGGCTAGCACACCAGTGCTGACATCTCTAACTCGTGAGTTTAAATTTTAGCTCCGGCAGCCCTGGCTCCCATAGGGACAATTACTTTGTCTGAGGCGTGAACTTCGGAAGTGATTCCTCAAAACTGCTGTAATTATGACCTCTGAGACTGGAGATGATGGAGATCAGTGTGTGCGATACAGATCTTCATATGAACCTGTGTGTTAATCACAGCTCTCCTTGGCCAGGAGAGTAAAGTAAAGGGCAGCAGTAAAGTTAGAGGAAGCTAAATGTGATTGTGTAATCGGATAAGACTAGAACTGAGAGAAAAAGCCACAATTGGCTATGTCTGAGGGGAAAGCTGGCCAAAGCCAAAATTCCTACATTGTGCCCAGTGTTTTCTGGTGGACCAGCTGTGACCCTGACCAGAATACAGCAGCAACAATAAAATAATATAAAGAAAAAATAAAGACATTTTTAGCACAACAATTTTGTTGTGAATCCCAGATGCTGTGATTCAAGCCACACACTGCACCTTCACTTTTTTTAGTTTTTATTATTTTGGCTGTGTCTTTGGGGTAAACATCCTTCATTTCAAGTTTGGTTCCCAAGTTGGTGTATTCGGATTTGACACAATGCTTAAAATCTTCAGTCATCACGGAGCTGGATTTTAATCTAGGTAGCTTACTCATGTT
This sequence comes from Microcambeva bendego, assembly GCA_034509265.1. NCBI lineage: Eukaryota > Metazoa > Chordata > Actinopteri > Siluriformes > Trichomycteridae > Microcambeva > Microcambeva bendego. The sequence goes on along the minus strand of JAYDZG010000008.1, from coordinate 15,766,814 downwards.
TATGGATTACATTTGGTACTAATAAGGTGCCACTGTGTATTTTAACAAGCTTCTGGGCTCAGGAAAGTCATCATCTCAGACGTTCATAGAAGGCACTACTATATTAACTGATAGGAGAAGAACTGAACAGGCTTGTAGAGTAATTATCTTACGGCCTGGGAGTTCTCTCGGGTCAATTACCCCACCGATCCACCTGTCTGACCGTCCTCGCGGTGGAAGGAACGAAAGGAACGACACACACATCTGCAGGCGTCCCGCTAGCAAACTCCAGTGAAATTTAAAAAAGCATTCACATGGTTACAGTCCCAGCTGTGACGAAGGTCAGTTATGTGAAGGTAAAACCGGTAAAACCAAGAACGAAAAGACGGCGTGGATAACGCACTCCCATGCAGCATGTCTGTTTTTTCTTCTTGTCATCTTGTTTCAGGCTAGGAAAAGTGCAGGAGCTTTGAGTGTCGACCCGTTTATCCAAAGTCAATTCGGGGTCGGTACTCCAGGACCATTGGGTAGGCCTAACAAAAGGGACAGAACACAGTTTAGTGATAATGACAATCATTCTATGATGAAATCAATCACAGTATGTTCTCAGAACTGTATGCTGCAGAATCCCTAAGTATCAACTATTTACTGGTAAACAATGTAGGGGAAGTGTTCAAATCCTAGCAGTCTCATTCAGCCGAGACATCCCCCTCGGGATGTCTCGGCTCTAGGTGTGCCATACGATGGCTGACCCAGCGCTCTGACCCCAGCTTCCAATTGAGCCAGAATATGTTAAAAATACATGAATTTTGTTGTACTGTACAAAATATTAATGTATTTATAACGATCAGTATGATCAAGCTGTGTTTCAGGTACTGGACTAGTAATCATAAGGTTGCCAGTTCAAACCACAACCTACAGGATGCCACTGTTGGGCTCTTAAGCAAGACAGTGAACTCTCAAATATTAGGAGTGTATACTGTCACAACTGTGAGTTGCCAAGAGATATGAAGCCAGAGATATGCTATGGATATGACATGATGCCATCTGATTTACGATCCTGGGGTCGTGATTTTTAAACAAATTAAATTAAAGACCAATTTTGACAAAGTTTCCTTTCATTATTTCTCTTTAAAACAATAAAATACACACTGTGTTTGTGATTATCTTGTATTTATGTAAATAATGAATACACTTTTATTTCTGATGCAGGTACAAACTATGCCAAACAATTCAGAATTAAGCCCAATTGTGCTGGAAAACCCCAAACTTGGCAACCCCGCATATAGTGCCAGTGACGTCAGCCAGGCGAGGTGTGTTGCCAGTGCCCCCTGCTGTGAAAAGGTAAATATCGATTCCTTTTACGTCTCAACCAATTTCTATCATGGAATTTTTTCGGTTATTAAGTGTGTCATGGTGCATCTTTACATCTGAAAAATGTAAATGATTTTGAGATTGATGTCATTTCTCTGAGGTCTGAGCAGATAGCCTGCAGCTCTGACCTGTGCTAAAGTCACCTACAGAAAATCAAGACCATTCACGAACAAACTCTGATTACTGAATCAATCACTGAGAGCAAATCAGATGAGATACATCTGTTCTGAAACCTCATGTAAACAATACAGGCAGAATTATTAACTGCACTCAGTGGTTTCAGGCCGCTACGTACATGCAGGTACTCCTGTATCTAGCTAATTTTACATGCTATGCAAATAATTATGCAAAAAAGGTAGAATAAACTGTACTAAGCGCAAACGCTTTTGTAGAAATTGTTCGCCTTTTTTTACGGTAAAGATCAGAACTCTCCATTAAACATTTAACAATCCTGAACCTATCCAAGGTACTTAATAGGATTCACACGGCTTATGGTGGCTGACACACACACACACACACACTAATATAATAGGTTCAGACCTGGCAAAGAACTATTTTTAGAAAGAGCAAAAGTTTTTAGAATGTGTTAACAGAAAAAAGGGGTAAATGAAGAATGAGCCCACATTGACCCACTTCTGTTCGTTCTAGCCTAATGAGATTTTTTGATGAATTTCAGGTAGCTGCACTCGGCTCCCTTTACTCCCTGTACGTTCAGAAGATGAAAGCTTTGTGATCCAGGTGCTCATTATGCAAAACAACTGTAGCACATTTTATATAATAAGTATAATCTAGGGCAGGCGGAGGACCTTTATTTGTCGTATATACAGATACATGTGTACAGTACAGTAACACTGGGAATCCTAGCTTGTCTGGAAGCTGAGGTCAGAGCGTCTGGGAGCTAAGAGGGGCATGGCTCAAGCGTCCAAGCGTTTAGCCCCACCACATTTCAGTTGATAACCCACAGCTCTTCCCACTACAGTACAACAGTCCCATCTAAACCGTCTTCAATAAGGAATAATAAAATGCACTTTATAAAACTGTTGTACACCGAACAAACATAATATTATGAGCACTGAATAACTAAAGAAGTTAATGCTGGTTCTGATAGAGTGTGAGTATAGAGTGCAGTAGTTACAGGGCTGTTTAGGCAGCAAAAGGAAGGTGGTCATAATGTAATGCTTAAGTGTATATTCATAACTGAATCAGTGTAAATATGTTTGACTCATAGTGTAATACAGTGCTGTCAGAGGCCTGGTTGTAACAGTGGTGAAATGTGCAGACTGCAGGCCATAAGTGTTCAGGTTTCATGTACAATAACAAGTAAATTACAGCAATGAATGGAGCAATAAACCAGTTTAGTGTTCACAAAGAACAAGGGCTGAAAGTTTTTTAGTCAAATACCTTCCAAAACCTCCTTTAAAATATAAAGCAAAAAGAAGAGGACGTAGATGAAGGATCAATTATACCCCATATTAAAGGATATTAAATATTAAGTTTATCCAGGCCCTATGTTTTAATTTTGTTTTGATGCACTTTGACTGCTTCGTGAAGCAATCACACAAACCAAATACAAATGTAATAAAGTTAGAGCTCAGAATTTTTTAAATCCTAACGATTTTGTCACTGGAAACTAAAATCCACACCAAATCCAACAGTAATCACACTGATCCACAGAACCAAATTCACAAAGTCATAAACTACTTCAGTGTACTGCACAAACGTGTGTCACGTTTAACTGGACCAAAATAGATCCTGACAAGGGAATGCATGGCATGATGGGAAAACAGGACGAGCATCAGAAGTGCAGACCAGCGTCTGGATCATCATTAAGACATCATGTTCGAGATATACGAGTGCAGCTGCTGTAAGGAGACTTCATTCTCATCATGGGTGCTTTCCTCTAGCCATGTGGAATCTGACCTTTGACCTGGGAGCATGAGTATATGCCATGATGCAACACAAGCTTTATGGCTCTTTATCACCAGGACAATGTTTGTGTTCAAAAAGAAAGTAAATAAATGGATGTTTTGGCAGTTCACAGCAAAGCGATGTGATCGTGCTAGCTTGTGATGAAATTATATCTAAAAGAAATTCTCTAAAATACAACCATACAAAATTAAAACCTGTGTTATATGTGTTAGGACCATTCCTGACACAACCCTCTCTTTTTATGTGGGCTTGGTACTGCAATGCACTGGTTTATACATCTAGTGGCTACGTACCTTTAAGACAATTCAGTGTCTTCAATTATCCTGTCTGCATGTTTTTGGAAAACCCAGAGGAAAACCACAGACACGGGGAGAACATGCTAACTCGACCCGGACTGCTTTGCCTGGGAATCAAACCTCTGAGGCGATATGGATTTTTTAGAATTTCTTAAAAATTGAGGTCAAAAAGGTTGAAAAAGCCAGCGAGTCTGAGATATCAGCTCTGGTGTGATAGAGTGTTTCACCACTATGCAAGCCAAGCACCTGGACAGCTCCAAATAATGACTCAAGAGTATAATAAGAATTAAATGAATCAGAAATAACTGTTGCAGTAATTTAGACTATCAGAAGAGTATATGAGAGAATGAAACATCTTACGTTTTCACCACGTAGCCTCCACCGTGTCATGTAAATGAACTCCATGGTGTGATCTTTGCCCATGATTTCTCCGTTGCATAGAACATCTAGCTGTAGATAGATGACACACCTGACGTCAGTATCACAGCCAGCACAGCCGAGGAGACACTTTTGAGTGTGACCTGGTTTACTCCATTAGCACGATTTAATTCTGCCCTGCTAGACTGTGTTGAAACCCGAAGAGTTCAATGCCGAACTTAGCGAAGAAACTTAGCATTTATCTCAAAATGAATGTAAACACAATAATTAGACCTCATAAATTACCTCATAAGAACTTGGAAGCTTTAACTTCAGACTTAAGAATTTCTTGATTGTTCCAACAGTGACACGTGTTGAGCAGCGAATAAATTTCTTCATTAAACCCTGGAGAGGAAGTAACATACACAAGACACTCTCAGAACCGCTAGTCTTAAACGTTAGTGCACTTTGATGTGAGAGAAATTCGTTGGGATAAAAAGCTAGCTCAGATCAAAACACAGCGGTTGTATTCAAGAAGCATGATGGGAAATAAAAATGTCATTAACAAATATTCACTGGGGCAATTCATTAAATTTTTTTAAATAGTTTATCCTGGGCATTATTCTTTAGATAGCTTACAAACATTTAGTCTGCTGGAAAATCACCTTTATCATCGGCGCTCAAGTGGTGCAGCAGCAAAACACGCTAGCACACCAGAGCTGACATCTAAAACTAGTGAGTTGTCTCAGTTTTCTCTTAACTGATCCCATTATGATCTCTACTGGCTGATCGATGGTGTCAGCACAGATACGGATGGAGCTCAGTGCGTGACTCTCAGTGCGCAAGACTGGGCCCCATATGAACTCATCTCGTGTATTGGATTGGACATGACACTTTTCTGCCTAATTAACTTTGTGCACAAGGTGACACTTTAATTTTTCTACATGCCCACCCCTGGGGTGGCACGACGGTTCAGAGGGAAGCACTGTCACCTGGGTTCCTGGGTTCGATCCCCAAGTGGGAGGGTCCGGGTCTTTCTGTGTGTAGTTTCTGGTTTCCTCCAAAACTCATGCAAGTGGGGTTTGGTTATTTTTTAATTTTTTTATTATAATTTTCTGGGCTACATGAAGTGCAGTGGCACACTGATGCTTATCTTAATTTTTGTTCAACACTCTTTCAACGTCTTTTGAAGTCGAGTTCGTTCTGAAGTGGGGAAAAATAAGAGACAACTTCAAAATGATCAGTTTTTAGCTTTACAAGTTATGGGCATGTTGTTTTAATGCAAAAGTGCTAATTTTGAAGTAATTTTCCACGGCTATAGATAATTTATTTTAATATATTCTTTAGAAATGTGGGTAACATCGTAGTTTTAAACATCTGCCTGAAGATGAATAATGAGAGAAAAAAGATTAAGCTTTCTTACATGGCTAACCTTAACTGTGTTCTCTCCTATCTGGCCGTTGTTGCGCAGGCAGTCCAGACAGATGGCTATCTGGGGGTCATTCCTGTGGTAGTCTCCATCTCCTGCATCATCAATCTCCTCGTCCATCCTTGCCCTTTTACATTCTGGACCGTCATCTGAAACAACACATACCATGAAGTGCTTGCAGATCTGTGGATGAACAAACCTAATGAGGATTCAGGTCTATAAATGTGTTTCAAACGTGCTTTAAGCAAAGATCTGACATACAGTTTGTATGAGATGCATCATTGAGCCCTACGCTGAGTAAATATACCCAGATCATGAGCAAACATGAAGCAGACTCCGAGTCTAAAATGTACTGTTTCACTCTTCCGAATCAGCAGTCATTTTTTTTATCCTCGCATAATAGAGTGATATACAAGAAGATGCTCTTGGGGGTTTTGGAGAGGAGAGTAATTACACCATCGTCAGAAACTGCCTGCATCTGCACACTCTTTATGAGCTGTTGTGGAAGGCTTTGGGAAAATCTGTGCGACTGCGTGTAAGATTATTTCTGAGTAAATGGAGGCGCAGCGATGCTTGTACAAGCTTTATTAAAGAAAAAAATGTTTCTTTGTAGAAAATATTTACATTTCAAACCTACAAGACATGAAACTGGATCACACAATGATTTAAATACAAATAGATGAGAGATCACATTGATCTGTTCATTTATTTAACTAATGAAGTGATGAGAAGGTAGAATTATTTATGCAGGTGGCTGGGATTATCGGTGCTGTGTCGGGACCTTGGTAGAACAGGGACACACGGACACGGGGAGAACATGCAAACTCCACACAAAAAGGACCAAGATCGCCCCACCCGGGGATCAAACCCAGGACCTTCTGGCTGTGAGGCGACACTAAGCCACCGTGCCGCCCATCGAAGTAGATAGACGTTACCAATTTACAAAATAGTCTAGATTTATTTGTTTAGTTTTTTTGCAGTATCACCCAGTCCTAGTGTTACGCACTTCAGAGTCTGGAGATCAAGAAGTAAATAAACTGTGATTTCTGTTTTTATTTCTTGTCAGTTACAGACAAACCCAAATCCTACTCCACTCACATTAAACCTCTTCTGACCTGACCGTAACTGTCCTTTCTGTTTCACTTCATTCCCACTGTGGACACAGAGCGGTGCAATAAAGACGTCAAGTCTAACTGTCCTTAAGAGGACGTCAACGAAATGAAACCGCCGACTCCTCGTGAACGTGCTCGGCGGGATTCGGGGGTACATTAGCTCTAGCTTGGGTGTTTGTGACTGACGAATTACTACCGCACAGCTCTGTGTGTTGGAGTGGGGAGTGAAATAATCAGACTTGTTCAGAACAAGCTGTCAAATCCCAGCTGTCTGCTGTCACCTCTCCAATCGAAATTTAACACTCCCATGGGCACCTACACAGCTGTCTGTCTCAGGCTCTGAGTCACAGTCTTTTGTCTGTGTGTGCACGCGATGGTCACGAACCTTCAGCCACATGAGCATCAGGAATGCTCCTCATATTGTTACTATGTATATTATGTTATATAATAATATATTGCATAATTTATTTCTCTGCTTATTCTTTAGCAGAGGTGAGCCGAGTCGTTAAGGTACTGGACTCAGAAGGTTGCTGGTTCAAGCCCCACCACTCCCTGTTGGGTGAGTGGAGGAAGAGTGAGTGAGGAAGAAAAATGCTTACCATTGCCATTTTCTTTTGACTTGTTCTTTTTCCAAAATTCAATTTCCTGTTGTTGTTCTTCTGTAATGTAAGAAAGAGAAAGTGATGATGAACCGAACAGAAATAGTCTAAACATCTACAGACCCTTACAACACCCCCACCCCACCAAATCACCTGATCTTCCCAAGCCCGACTCTCATTCACCATTTATCAAGCCTGCTTTAAATAGCCTCTATTCCTAACACTCGGTGCACAGTCTTACACCTATTCCATGTGAGCTCTTGCTCCTTGTGCTATTATTCCTGATATTTTTTATATTATAATCCATATAATATTCATAAATTATTAATTTACATTTTCAGCATTTAACAGACACCTTTATCTAAAGCGACTTACAGTACAGTACGCAGTCTGAGCAATTAGGGTTAAAGGCCTTGTTCAAGGGCCCAACAGCAGCAACGTGACAGTGGTGAGGCTTGAACTGGCAACCTTCGGATTACTAGTCCATTACCTTAACCACTGGGCTGCGGCTGACCCTATGTATGAAATATAGGATCTACAGTATTGATGGATTTGCATGTTTACACATTTTTGAATATGAATTCTCTGTTTATTAGTATTATACAATGACCTCCTGCTTTAACAAATAAAATGATATTTGCAACCTCCACTGGACGGTTTGACCATAGGTCTGTTGTAGAAAATTGAGTGAATTTAAATATCTCAGTTTGTAGCTTGTATCAGACTTGTTTTTACAATGCTGGAAAACAACTGACCCGAAGTATTTTCACCCAGACGAAACCTAGAATCCAGTGTTTTAATCATTTCCCTGAAAGTTTATTTTTGACTGTCTGTATTAAATGATGATGTACTGTCATACAACCCAGCATTATTACCCCCTTTTCTCAAACACAATGTAAACCAAAGAGGTGCGCCCCTCTAGTGGACTTACTTTCTCGAAGTCCCGGCACAAGTTTAAATATGATTTCTTCTAATGTGTTGTCCAACCTTTGTTAGAGAGAAAACAGAAAACAACAGCAGTTAAATAACATAGTTTAACAAAATGGCCAAAATGTCAATGTAGATGTGTGTTGATTTCAATGAAACCTATAATCATAAAATGTAGGAAATTATTTTCTGTGCTTATACTTTAACAGGCTTGATTGAGATATTGAATGATGTCTTTCTGTTTTTCATGTATGGCCGTCAGAGGGGGCACGGAGGCACAGACGATTGACACTGTTCCAGATGGGAGAGTTTCTATATATAACAAATTCTTCCTCACAGGTTTACCAGCTCCTCAGTTGGGACACATGCTTTCTCTTAAAAAGCAAGAACAGGGGTGGTGCGAGCAGCAGTGGTAGCTCTTTGGCTTTTAATACACTAGTAATCAAAAGGTTGCTGGTTTGAGCCCTGCCATGACAAGATTGTCACTGTTGAGCCCCTATGCAAGGTTCTTAACCATGCACTGTTGGTATAGGATTACATAATACTAAACCTTACCTCAACATTTCCAGTGGATTTGTTTCATGGACTTGGATTCCACATTTGGGACACTCATTGCTGTCTTCAAAATGCTGGACGATGCAACTTTTACAAACTAAGATAAAAAGAAATGACATATGATTATAAACCAGCTTGATCAGTTGTCCAAACATTGAGCCCTGTGAGAGAAAAGTAGCAAAAAATATTAAACAATGTTTTGCTAATCCTTTCCTAATCCAACTAGTACCAAGACAAGGTATTAAATGTTAAAATGTATCAACCTTAATGTTTAGTGTAAACATATAGTTATTGAAAATTTGATGGCTTATGGAGAAGGGCCTGTTTACCACTGTTACAGTGCCTCTCTTTTTAAAATCTTTTTTCTGATCATTTGGGAAGCAAATACACCAACTGCTAATAATGTATTTTATTCTATTCTTAATTAATACAATACAATATCCTTAAACAGTTTCTTCACTTATATTTTGGTGTGACATTGTGAGGGTGGGAAAAGAAATCAGTCATGATTGAGAGCTTATAGTCCGCCTTTAGCTCCATCTGATTTCCATTTTTTGGAAGAAAGTTTTCATCTGATGATGATGTGAAAGCAGTGGTACAAACATTTTTGTGGATGGCATTAAAATGGTACATCGCTGGAAAAAATGCATCACAAAGGAAGGAGACGATGTAGAAAAGTGATGTTATGTTATGTTTTAAAATTCTTAATAAATTTGACATTTGTGTGGAAACTAGTGGAAACTTTTTGAAGAAAGAACCTCATTACCATTTTCAATGAAAGACAGATCTGCATAACTGAAAGGCCAGTTTTCCACCTGCACACTTAACTACAAAGCCACACTGTCTTTCTGATTCAAGCAGGAAAGTCCTGAAAAACAGCATTGCTTCAAAATGTGTACACATCCCTAAGCATAAATGAAGAATTCACAAGTGTGTCACCAGTACAAAGGCACCCAATGTATAAGAGATAATGTCTTTTGAAGGCATTGGTAACAATCAGGATGGGCCTTTTCTCCTTGGACTTGAGATGTCATTTACTTATAGACTGTGAATGTAGACAAGTGCTATCTGCTGTTCACCAATTGTTCTAGCCATGCAAGATTTGTTGCAACATTTACTTGGCCTTCTGAAAGAAACTTGACCACTGAATTCTTCTGCCAATTTTGTTTTGTCATCATCTGAGTGTCTGCCAAAAGAGTGTTTGGCTATCTGTGCCAGTGCTGTAATCTTTTATGCTGACCTTTAGTTTTACAGTTCTGGGAAATGGTATACATGCAGTTGGAGGACTAAAATCTGCATATCTGTGTGAGTATGTAAGCAGAAGTGAGCATGTAGTCTGGCTCTGAGATGAGTGCTGAGCCGAACCTTTCTCATGCTCCCAGCCAACTGCAGAAACTCAATGCGATGGTTTATTACTGATGGAATAAAGCTGCTTTCAGGGCCAGATGTGGAATCACCTCGTTGCTCCGGTGACATTTACATTTATGGCATTTAGCAAACGTTTATCCAAAGCAACGTACAACTGTGGATGAATGAGACCTCACTCGGAGGCCCAGCAGTCTCAACTTGTCCTTAAAACTGATCCAGTGCCTGAATCACTAAGCCATCACTGCCATACAGTGAGTCTTACGGCAAGTCATATAGTTAAGTGGTGGAAGAATCCACTCAATAGTGTGCAAGTGGCTTTAAGGAAGAGTCTTGGAAGAGACGTTTGCTAGTCTGAAGCCTTCTTTGGGCAAAAATGAACTGAATACATTCATGTTTACAACAGGATCAATGAAAGGGGGGGGGATAATTGTGGGAAAAAGTGACATTTTATTAAAAAGTAATATTTAGGGTGCCCAAGTCATTAGCACATCAGTGCAGAGATTAAGACCTCATCGGTCTTGTTGGCTGAGCACTGCCTAGTGGGCATAATTGGCAGTGCCTACAACTAACATAAAATGATCCATTTTTTTCTGCTGGGTCAGTGTAGGTGAGTTCTTCAAACACTGCAAAAGGACCCTGGTTAGCAGACTGAGACATCTGAGCAAAATGATTGGTTCCAAGATTGCATTCCAAGCATTGCACTTTGGGGGCAGTGACAGAACCTGGGGTGGTGGGTCCTGGTGGGTGAAAAAAAGGAAAGTAGTTTTTCACCTGTATTTTCACAACACAATAAAAGGTTTGTTTAAGACTCCATACACTGGCTTTCCCTTACCGAGCAACAACACACAAAGCCATTACCAAATAAACATCATCATGCTTAGAGCCAGTTATTGACTGGGAAAGCAAAAAGCACTTGATATTGGAGCAGTGGAAATGCATTCTCTGGAGTAAATGCATCATACTCAACCATCTGGAAGTTTGGCACAAAAACAAATCTGGGTTTGGCAGATACCAGACGTTTCTTGTCTGAGTGCGTGGAACAAACTTAAAGGTTTGTTAAAGGTGAAATACTGATATGTTTTACCTTTAGGTATTATTTTACAAACAGATTTGTAAAGAGCCATGAGCTTGCTTTATTGTGGCAGCACAAAACAAGAATCGTTCCTGCTTTGGCATGAAGTAAGTGCCATGAAGACTTGGTTCATTCAACATGTATTGCTTTAATAGGCACTAATGGGCCATAGATAACCAAGAGGTATAAATACACCTGCCTTTCGACTAGATGGTGAGTGCACCTAGGTTTTATGCAATGGTATTCTACATGATTCTAAATTATTTTTAAAAATGTAGCCAGATTTTACCCAGTGAGTTGTGATGCTGATAGTGAAGATGTTTGTGCTTTTCACAATTCATAGATGCCAACCTTAAACTGCTAACAACCAAGAATGCCACCAAGGCCAACTAATTCCCGACTTTAACCCAGTTCAATGGTCATGTTGACTCTATAGATCCTTTCCCACTCATCCACCAACAGCTGTTGGATGCACTGCAGTCAGCATGGCTACAGATACCTGTGACAACCGATCAGGACCAAGACAAAAGTCTAGGTGCTGTCTGTGGGCACTCTGGATATTAGATTGTGCCCATAATAATGTGATCCCATAATGTATAAAACCAGGATTTTCTTGTTTCGTCTATGATGTTATTAGTTCTTGAAATTCTTAATTAATACCGTTTACATTTCCATTTTCAGCATTTAGGAGACACATGCTAGTCCAGTACCCTAACCGCTAGGCTACAACTGCTCTAAAGCATTATGAGTTAAAAAGTGTGGAAACTTTTTGATGAACCCTTGTGTATTAAAGTTTTCATTTTTAATGTATCATTTTCTGATTTGGTTTTAAATAATCACATCAAAAGCTCCCCACCCCATCCAGTCCTTATTAAAGCAGCATGTCGGCACACTAGAGTGTCTTGTTTCTTCTGGATTACAGTTGGTGGAAAGATAAGACACACACTCCTACAAACAAATAATCAGAACACAAAAAGCTCATTGTAGAAAGATATTTGTTGTCATGGTGACGGAGGCTCCAGATATCAGCATTCACCCTGAGGACTACAGATGTGTTTATCTGTTGGACGCCTTCGACTTTAACATTTCATTAAATCAAAGATGTGAGGCGATTAAAATATAAACAGTCCTCGTCTACTGACTACAGAGATACATACAAGCACACACACACACGCACCATGTTAGAATTATCAAATATTTACTGTTAGCCAACATCTTTCATTAGAAGATGAGGGGTGATTACAGTTCTAATCGTCCTCAGCACAAAGACATGGGATGATGGTGAGCAGTGCATGACTCTTGATGATCAAGCCTCATGCAGGTGAAAAGAAGCATGTTAGAGGTAAATGTGTTTGTGTGTGTGTGTGTGTGTGTG
>JAYDZG010000008.1:15696875-15717237 GCA_034509265.1 Microcambeva bendego | reverse complement strand
TTTTGCTGGGGTTCAAATACATAGTTAATTGCAATTGTGGAGTAGCCAACTAAGAAACAATAAAAATGATTCTTTATAAATATTAGTTATTAAGATCATACACATGTAGCTATTGAAGCCACTGTAGAGAATTATACAGTATACAATCACTGTTTAAAAAGGATGTATAGAGATTATATTGGTAAAGTGGTCCATACAGTATCCTAAGCAATGGCAATCAATCACTAGATTTCTAGAAAGTTTCATTTAAAGAACGGTCATACTTGAACTATATTATATGCACAGTTTAGTTAAATAATTACTGTTATTTAATGTATCGAAGAGTTAATGGCTGGTAAAAGGGAGTAAGTGAACTTACGGTGAGCAGCAGTTTCTATTATACCGAGTAGCTTCTTTTTGTCATTGATTGCGATGATATTTAAATCCATAAATACAGACATGTTAACTCTTTTATTCTTGATCTGAAGCGAAAGTAGCAAAATTATATATTAAGCAAATCTCTTTGCAAAATGTTGTAATGTGTATTATTGGCCGATAAATTAAGTTATTTTATATCCACTTTCCCCTTTTTTGTTTTGGCTCTAGATTATTAATAATAATAATAATAATAATCACTTTTGTTTTGATATCGCGTGTTAGCTAGCAGCAGGCTTTAAAAGCATGGGCGCTGTTTTAACACATGATGGAACGTCGACTGGAGAACTCTGGGAAATGTAGTTGACATTTGTGCGGTCTGGATGTGACAATTACTACGGTAGAAACTACACTGAGGGAGGGTTCTGCTCCCATGAGCCTTTTCGCGCTTCGCTACAATCCGATTGGTTGAATTTAAACAGGAGACCGCGGCCGCTGTTGATGTGCAGTTGACAATGTTTGTAGCTCTGTTGTTAGATTAGCTTTTTAGTTGGAATTAGCTTAGCACAAGAAGCGTGCAGCCAGTTGCATGAATTGTATAAATCACTGGAATAACCGTTTTTTGGTTTGTTTGTCCTATTGACTAATGCAGGTATGAGCGGAGACTTTATGTTGCTGTGGTTTTTATGCTGGTAATTTAGCGACAAAACACGGGACGCGTTCCAATAGCGTACTTAATTGCTGAGTAGTACACTTAATTAGTACACCAATAGCGCTTGTGATAAAAATCTTTAGCGTATTATTTAGTGGTTAGTTTGCTATTTGGGACATAGTCATGTCTCTGACATGTATTGGTATTTGTTTTAGCGTTAGCGTCGTACCTCTTGCGATCAGGGAAATGTATGTGGTCTTATGTTACCTTTATTCGCACAATATTTTTCTGAATTCATCTTACTTACTTAGATTTTAATTAAGTTCTCCTAAAACCATCTACTAGTCATCCAGGTTAAACATTAAACTGTACACACCGCCCACACGGTTTCCTCTGGTTAAAGAATCGTGATTCTTTTTGTGTTCTTGATCAAACCTGCTGAGGGGATTAATGCCATCATTAATGAAATCTTTATGCCATGCTTTGTCATGTCATTACATAATGGGTTAAGTTCTGGAATTCCACTTGGCAGCTTCAAGAATGCATAGTCCTCTCAGATTCCTACAGAATAGATTCCTACAGAATTTCAGAATACTGCTTTTAATTAATATTGCTACATGTCATTTCCTCCTTGCTTCAAGAGTTCAAGGTCGTTTAATGATCAAGAGTGTGACTTTATAGTAATTTCATTTAATATGCATACACAGTAAAAGACTGTAATGGTAGTTTTTGTTTCTGATTTTGCATATTTTTCAGAATTATGGAGTCCTGTTTAAACTACAAACCCGAGAGAGTTGGCGCTGTAACTGTGGATGATCTAAAAAAAGATCTATTTGATGAATTTTCCAAAATACCTGCAACACAGGTAATCCTGTCTGGCACATTTTCATTCCGATACACCATCAAAAAAAGACCAGTTTCAGAATTTGCATGTCACCGTTGTTCAGTTGATATTTAGACATTTGTGCTTAATTTGGCTAATTAACCTTTTTTAATGACTTTCTGTTCCTATAGGGACCTGTATTTGAGAAGGAACATTTGCATGTCTACTTGCGGATACGTCCATTTACTTCCAGTGAGAGTGAGTTTGGTGAATCACAGGTGAGGACAAACTGAACACTGAGGTTGAACAATATGTAGGAAATAATGCAGAGGAAATTTAATTTGTTGTTTTTCTTCATGTACAGGACTGTATTTCAGTTGAGCCTCCAGATACTGTTGTTTTGAAGGCGCCGAGATTTTCATTGTCAGCCAGACAAAGTGAAAAACTCGGCCCTCAAGTTGCACAGAGATTTCAATTTTCAAAGGTGAAATGTTCTCTTTGTTTTCCACTGTTAACACTGACACAACAGTGTCAGCATCTCTCACTATATGTCTTTGTCATAAATGTATATTTTAGATATATGGACCAGAAACATCACAGAGACAGATTTTTGATGGAACAACTAAATCTCTTGTGAAAGATGTTCTTGCAGGAGAAAATTCCTTAGTTTTTACCTATGGAGTTACAAATGCCGGGAAGACGTTCACATTTTTAGGTGAGTTTTCCTTACCGATATTAATCCAATGATCACAAGTGTAGTTACTTAGCTATCTAAATCAGCTTTGTATTCAAATTTAAAATTACTGTAATTTAATTATAACATGCAATTAATTTAAATGAAAGACTTTACATTTTAATGAGACGAGACAAATGCTAACTGCAAAAACACAAGATTACGTAAACATGTTAACATGCTTTAAATATATGTGACCGTAATGATGACCAAAAACAGATTTATAAAAAAAAACACAAGATAACTCACCAACCTTGCATACCTACTTGTTGGTGAACTTGCTTATACGATTCCAAGCTTATGTGTCTGTTAAAATTTAGGACCTGAGAGTGATGGAGGCATTCTTCCAAGGTCACTAAATGTAATCTTCAACAGCATAGAGGGGCGTGTCTATAATCAGAATAACATTAAGCCTCACAGATGCATCGACTTCACAAGACTGACCAGAGATCAGCAAGAGGAGGACACCAAAACAAAGAGAAACCTTATGAGAAGATATAAAGAGGTACACTTTTTTATTCTATATTGTGTTTGGACATTGCTGTAGATCATAATCAAGTATGTTACATGATCTGTTATAGAACGATTTGCAGAAAAGCAGCTCCAGTATGTCGAGCTCTGCAGGCAGCACCATACTAGAGGGCAAGTATAAGTTCGACATTTGTAGACTTTAGACTATTTTATGTTGCACCAGTGATTAGTCTTTTAATTTTTTTTTTTTGCTTTAGGTTCTAGCTACGGTGAATTAGAGGGAGACAGTCTGTGTTTGGAAGAGGACTCCTGTGTTAAATTCTCAGTGTGGGTCTCGTTTTGCGAGATCTACAACGAAAACATCCACGACCTGCTTGACTTTATCTCCAACAGCTCTCAGAGACGGAGTGTCCTGCGGCTCTGCCAGGACGTCAAAGGAAACACGTTTGTTAAAGGTGACTAGACCGCATTGAAATTGGATGCCATGTAATGTTGTTGGAGCTTAAATACAAAGACTGCATTGCAAAGGTTGTGTTTATAATCAGAATGATTTGAGGGTATTTCTATGGATTTTAGATGGTCTTAACAAATAATATTTACAATTTTGGGATTTAGCAGACACCTTTAGCAAAAGATACTTACAGAACAGTGACGGTACACAGTCTGAGCAATTAAGTGGTAAGGGCCCTGCTCAAGGACCATAAAGTGGCAACATGGCTTCAACCTTATGGTTACTAGTCTAGTACCTTAACCACCAGGCTACAATTGACATGTCTAGTCAAAAAAGCATTTATTTGGTCATGTAGTGTAGGTTTGTGTTCAGTCTGGTTTAGATCAATGCTCTGTGCATCCCACTGGTGTTCAACTTGTCAAACCTTTTTAATTGTCTTGCTTAATGAACAGTGGCACAGCCAGGCTGAAATTTGTTTGTATTCGTTTAATGATGCCACTGTTACTCTTCTACAGATCTGACATGGGTGCAAGTAAACAGCGCAGAAGAAGCCTACAAAGTTTTAAAAATAGGAAGAAAGAACCAGAGCTTTTCTTCTACTAAGCTCAATAGTGTTTCAAGCAGAAGGTACTTTTATTGTATATACATTATACACCAACTGAACTGAACATTCTGTCCCCCTCAGACAAACCCACTAATATCTGTGCAGACGCTCGGCCTGCAAATAGCATGGTACCCAGATCTCCGTGATGGTGAGCGAGAGAACTAGATTGCGATGTGTTCTGGGTTTCTCCTATATAAATAAACACCTGATTTTAAGCACTGGTTGTGGGTGTACAGTTGGAGACTAGACCTGTTCAAACATTTTCTCCTTCTCATTGTACACTTTGTGATCACAGGATACTGTAGTTTTTCCCACAATGTTCGTGTGGAGCACTATTTCGCTCCCATTTTTTGGTGTTTAAAATTCTTAAATACTCTGCTGCACTTGATGCACATATACAAGTAACATAACTGTATCCATGCCAATGCAGTAGTCAGAATGATCCACCAACCACTTAATATCAGGATTGGAGCTTTTGATTTATGGATTTATTTTTTTTAAGGGTGGCACGGTGACTTAGCGAGAAGGTCCTGGGTTCGATCCCCGGGTGGGGTGATCTAGGCCTTTCTGTGTGGAGTTTGCATGTTCTCCCCGTGTCTGCGTGGGTTTCCTCTGGGTACTCTGGTTTCCTCTGACACTCCAAAGACATGCTACCAGGTCGATCGGGGACTCTAAATTGTCCATGTAGGTACCTGCGATGGACTGACGCACCATCCAGGGTGTTACCGTGTGCCTTGTGACTGTTTAAGAGCAGGTAAAGGCTCCAGCACCCCTCCCCTACCCTAATTAGGATAAGGGGTTAAAGAAAATGAACTGATCATTTATTTCTTTATTTCTATACTGTAGGCTTTTCTATAAACATATATACATTAAATGTTTTTTATGTTTCTCTTAGCCATAGTATTTTTTCCATCCGAATCTTGAGGATTGAAGACATGGCTGTTCCTCGGGTTCAAAGCATAAGCGAGTAAGTATTTTCTGTAATTGCTTTGTTTTCACCATTTGGTCTTTCAGAACAGCAGACTCTCTTACACGGTCAGTATCATAAACCAAATAGAGTTTTGTATTAAGCATCCAAAGCAGAACAGATCAATTGTAATCATTACATATGGGAATTTATTGAGCATCAGTTGAATTTCCATTCATACAGGCACTGTCTGAGAGGTAGTGCCATTTCCTCCATATGGAGTGGTCTGGATCTTTTCTGTGTGAAATTTGCATGTTCTTCTAGTGTCTGTGTGGGTTTCCTCTGGGAACAAGTTTGGTGAATCGGAGATACAAAATTGTGAGTGATTGTGTGACATTAAACGTAACCACAGTGTAAACATCACCGTAATCGTTTGATGAATAAATCATTGGCAACAAATAAGTGGCAATAAACCTTTCAGGAATTATGAATCCTTTGATCAGGCCAAACAAAAGAAGCTCCAGGTGGTGATGTTTAGTCCATGACCTGACACAAAGCATGTTTAATAGCAATAAAAGAAGCATTATGTGCCCAAGTATGTTTATTTAAATTTTTTGGTTATATGAGCTTGTCAGTGAAAATGAATGAGCTTGTAACACTTCAGTAACTGTACTTTATTTCTTTTATATATTTAGATTGTCTTTATGTGACCTGGCTGGATCAGAACGATGTGCAAAAACCCAAAACAGAGGAGAACGCTTAAAAGAGGCAGGAAATATCAACACCTCTTTGTTAACGTTAGGAAAATGCATAAATGCACTACGAATGAGCCAGACACATTCAAAGTGAGTAGCAGTTCATAATGTGTAATGATGATTTAATAATAATAAGTAATAATAACTTGCTCCTGCCAGGTTCCAGCAGCATGTTCCCTTCAGAGAAAGCAAGCTGACTCACTACCTCCAGGGCTTCTTCTGTGGACGTGGCAAAGCCTGCATGATTGTTAACGTCAATCAGTGTGCTTCTATGTACGATGAAACTCTGAACGTCCTCAAATTTTCAGCGCTGGCTCAAAAGGTCAGTTACTCTTGGATTTCTGTATCTCTGCCTTATAACTCCACTTGTTTACTGAACTGGCTTACAGCAGCAGGGTCTATTTCTTTAATACATGTTTGAATTGTGTGAAGTTACAATTAAGTTATGAGCCCGACACTTTATTTATATTTCTTTATTCACATTCTGTTCCTGATGAGCTATTTTCCGTTTTTCTTTGTGCAGGTGGTGGTCATGAATCCCAAACCCACGTTTACCACTCTGCCCAAAAAATCAGCCAGAGAAGTCTCCATGATTATTAACAACGTGGAGAGAAGAGAGTGGACCAGAAGAAGCACTCTGATTGGGTGGGAGGCCAGCTTGGAGGATGTGCAGGAGGATGAGGATGATGAGAGTGAGGCAGATGAAGAAATGGAGGAAGATGATGAAAGTTGTGAAGAGAGCATGGTAGAAAACACAGTTTTGGAAGCCGGCGAAGAGCTGGATGAGGTACATTGGGGGTTTTCTAAGCCCAATCTATCGTACTTTATTTATTGAGGGTTTCGTGCTAACCGTTATGGTGTTTCTACCTTTTATTAGTAAGTGTAGTGCGGTAAAACGCGTGCTGCGTGAATAAGGATCTTGAAACATTGAACCAATGTTGGGTGTTTCTCAACACTAATGTATTTAATCATGTTTTATTGTGGTGGTTTCTTTTAGCTTCAACTAAAGATTAAAGAGCTTAAAGATGAACTGTCCAAGGAACAATCTGAAAAACTAGCCATGGAATCTCGCATCAGGGATGAAGTTACCGCCGAGTTCATGGAGCTGTTCTCCAATATGGAGAAAGATTACAGGTCATCTTCAGGCTTCTTTTATCATCTCATGAGAGACTAATAGCTCCCGAGTAGAGGAAAATCATGAGATATTTTAATTTGTCTTTGCAGTGAGCGTATTCAGCGAGAAAAGGAAATTGCCGAAGAACGAGCCGAGAGGCGAATGGACATTCTTAGGAATTTAGTCAACAAAAGTGCCGAAGACCTAGCAGCCGCGAGTTCTGCTGATGACACGACTCAGGTGATGTATCTGTGGTGTTGGGTTACGCAGAGAAAGTACACCAACGTATAAAAAAATAACAATTTAATATGAATGCAAACGTGTGCTAACAACGCCAGAGTATTCTTACAACTTTACATCGTACTTTAGCAGTCGGCATCATATCTTCTTCTTAGTCCCTTCTTCACTCACACAGCAGTGCTATCTGTATGTAATTATGCAAACAATGAACACAACAGTATCTTATTCAATTCATTTTACAGGGCACACCTTTTTAAGATGTCTTCAGCTCCAATGTTTTTCTTCTCAGTCACTGCAAAGCTGTTCTATACATAATAAACCAAATAAGAGTTGGTTGGTAGTGAAGGTCATGCTATGCCATATCAGTGTACTCTAAATGCTTTTTTCTGCTTTTCAGGAAACCAAACTTGACTTTTTGGATGGAATGATTGAATCGATGCAGAACGACCTGGCCAGGATAAAGAGCGACGCGGAGACGGCCCAATCATGTCTGGAGAGAGGGAGCCATTCTCCTGGAACACTCGACAAACTACGGGCACAGCTTGATGATATGGCTAAGGAGCTTCTTAAAAACCACCAGCTCCTTGATATCAAATCCAAGGGTTTGTGTTTTTATTGGGATCTTCCTCACATCACACAAGGAAAAAGTATGAAGTGGTTTGGTGGTTTATTTCTTTTAATTTTTTTCTGATTTAGAAATGGACGAGGTTCAGGTGCAGCTACAGAGAAGCACTGACAAGCTGGTGGAGGCTGATAAGGTCAGTGTGTAGGTGTTGCCAGCTGTTACCCCAGACAAACAGTACCGGTAATTTAAAATAATGACTCCATTTTGGTCTCTTAGAACTATGAAATTCAGACACTGAGATGTCAGAAACTGATGGCTATCTGCCAAGAGAAAGATGAAATGATCTTCAAGCTGCAGAACGCTTTGGATCAAAATGTTGAGGCAGCAAATGAAGATGTAAGTACTAGTTTGAACTGATTTTACTAGTTCTTTTTTACCTGCTTTGAAGAGTTTCAAAACACTTTATAATTACTCTGACCGGGCATAACATTATGAGCACTGACAGGCGAAGTGAATAACACTGATTATCTCTTCATCATGATATCTGTTAGTGGGAGGGAAATAATAGGCATCAAGTGAACATTTCATCTTCAGAGTTAAAAACAGAAAAGAATCAGTAAGTGTTTGGATTAGAGTTAGTTTATCAAGGGCCAAATTATGACGGCTGTTGTGGGGTGTTCCAATTGGTCTTAAGAATGGAATAGTTGTAAATCCTCGGCAGGGTCATGGGCAGCCAAGGTTCATTGATGCACGTGTGCGGTGAAGGCTAGTCCGTGTGGTCCGATCCAACAGACGAACTACTGCAGCCCAATTTGCTGAAGATGGCAATGCTGGTTCTGTTTGAAAGGTGTCAGATAAGACCGTGCAGTACAGTTACAGGGCTGGTTTGGCAGCAAAATGGTGACCAACACAATATTAGGAAGGTGTGTATTTATCTAATTAGTGTAAACATAAGGTAAATAAGGGGGCAGCTGGGGCCTGGTGGTTAGATTACTGGGCTTGTGATCGGAGTGCTGCTGGTCGATTCCCAGAACTGACAGGTCATGACTGAAGTGCCCTTGAGCAAGGCACCCAACCGCTAACTGCAAATGCTGCCCACTTCTCTGGACATGTGTGCTCACTGCCACCTAGTGTTTACTAGTGTGTATATGGATTAAGTTAAAATGTGGAGGAAAAATTCCACAGTGATGAAAAGACTATTCTACATTCTAAGAATGGGTCATGCATTATACTTCTTAAATAGTGCAAATTCAAAAAAATGTTGTAGCTCTTGTGTTCTGTTTTTTTAGAGAACTTTTATTGACACCATCAAGCAAGAGCTCCTGCATTTCAGAAATAACTGCAAGTGTGGGATCGTCAATGGCAAAGACATAACAGAAAACCAGGAAATGAAGCAGCTTGAACAAACATTAAAAGAGAAAGACGAATACCTGGAGGAGCTCAAATGTGAGCAGGATTCACTTAAGCAAAAGTTGACTGTTCTTACTGAAGATCTTGCAAAGCAAGTCCAGGCATGGGAAGTTGCCATTTCCTCATTCGAGACAGAGAAAGCAGCAAACAACAAACTTCTCACCGAGAACCGATCTCTTACCAGCGAGCTCAGTGTCATCAAGCAGACAGCCAGTGACATGGAGTCCAAGCTTAAAGCCATGGAAACTGAAATAAACGGTCAAAAAAGTGAAACTTCCAGGCTGTTTGAGGAGCTTCAGAATGCCCAGAGTCTCATCATGGAGCATAACGATATGGCCGAAGAGCAATCAAATACGATCAGATCTTTAACAGCGAAGGCTGAGAACTTGCACCAAAGACTCAACTCACCATCACGTTTTCAGGAACGAGAAAGTAACTACACTTTCCAAAAAACTATCGAGGTTCTCAGGAAGGAATGTCGGACAATGATGGCAGGATCCGTGGAGAAGAGCAAGAAAATCAATTTTCTGGAGCAGGAGCTCAGTCAGATCAAAGAGGAGATGTCCCAGCAGGAGAATCTTAAGAAAGAGCTAGAAGAGAACCAGAAGATGCTCAGCCAGTATGAAGCTGAAAGGTTAAGTGTAGAGCAAATGAAAGAAAGTCAGTCTGAGCTGGAGGATGAGCTGGTTGCTTTAAGACAGCAGCTAACATGCTTAAAGGAGCAAGAACAAACCTTCACGGAGAGCGTAGAAGGCGTAAGAGATCTGCAGAAGAAGCTTGCCGAGAAACAGACCCACTGTACAGATCTAGAGCAGAGACTAGTGCAGCTTCAAAACAACTTGGTTCAAGCCGGGGAGGATTTAAAGACAGAGCAGCATAGAAGATCAGAAGAGGAGGAGAAAAGAAATGTGGAGGCATCTAAAAGACTAGTGGAGGCTGAGAGAAGAAAAGATGTGGAAGGCATACTTAGCAAAAAGGAGGAAGAGCTGGAGGCTAAATCTCAGGAGCTTCTAAAGTAGGTTATGCCTAGTTATGAGTATAAGTAATTACAAGTGTTGGGACACCACCTTGATGCATTTTAGCTACAACAATTGATAATGTTTGTAAAATTATATGGATGTTATACAACAATATAGGCCAGAAAACAAGCTCTATAAAGAATAAAAGCTCTTTTTAAGGAAACGCCTGACCAGCTTTGAAATGGACTGGAACATTAATTTCTTGTTTAACATCAGTGCCCAGCCATATGAACAAACATGATGATGATTATCCGATTAGTCGCAGCAGACTCTCGGTCACTTGATGGATCATCGATCCATGAAGTATTTCGGCAATGATGGTGGAGTAGTTTGCCATTTGCCTCACCATTTATCCGGGCTTGGGACCGGCGTGCTGCTGTTTCTAGTTACACGGCTGGGTAAACCTACAGGACGATTCAGTCTTCAATTAACCTGGTAGCGTGTCTTTGGATTGTACCCACTCAGACATGGCAAGAACATGCAAACTCCGCACAGAAAGGACCGAGATCACCCCACCCGGGGATCGAACCCAGGACCTTCTTGCTGTGAGGCGACAGTGCTACCTAACCACTAAGCCACCGTGCCGCCATGAACAAACATACAAAGAGCCAAATGCTCTTTTGACTGATGGACATTAATTCTAACATACGTACTGCAAAGTATATATAGCTTGAATAATAACACATTTAAAAGGCTTTAAAAAAAATAGGATGTCCCACAAGCTCCTGATCAAACGTCCAAATAGGTTTAATCTTCCATTAAGGGAATGTGTATGGTATCTGTCCTGTTGTATTAATGTGCTCTTTTCACAGATCCCAAAAACAGGTGGATGATGGGCTGGATACCATTCAAAGCTTACGACATGATCTCCAACTGAATGAGAAACAAATCTCTGATCTACATTCCAAACTAATGGAGAATGATTGTAAGACTGAGCAGCAGCAGAAAAGGGTAAGTGAACAGATCTTCAGCTGATCTTCAGAAGAACTAAACTGTAATTAACAGTTGTACAAAACTCTTTTTTTTAATTAGATTTCGTCCTTGACGAATGAGATTGCCGCTCTGCAACAGAAGCTGGATGTTTCTGAGAATGACCGGGAACAAGTTAGAAGGACCTTGGGCAGTACAGAGAGGACGGATGATAAGCGGAAAGATGTGAGCACTGTTCTTTATTAGTTTAGTTTATAAATGTTTTATTTTTCCGGAGTTTTGCTTATTTCTTTTTTCCCGGTTCCTGGACAGAGACAAGACGGCAAGATTAGTTCCCAAGAATATGAAGTCTGTCAAGGTGATTATTTTAAAACCTTTCCTTTGTCAACTTTTCAATGTCTGATTTATTAAACCATGGGTTTATTTAACTTTTATAGTACTTAAAATATGATTAAAATGTTTTCCTTTATTCTCATTTATTGCATATTAATTGTTTACCAAAGAACAGGGACTTTTAATGCAAAGCCCTAATAGGGCTGTTTACATCAATGGTGCCCGTATGGAATATACTGGTTTCATATCCAGGCTCTGCTAGACAGCCACTGTTGAGTCCTTGAGCAAGACCTTTAGCCCTGTCTGCTCCAGGGCTGCCGTACGATGGCCGACCCTGCACTCTGACATAAGAATGAAAGAATGCGAAGAAAGAATTTCATTGTACTGTACATCTGTATCTTGTGTAATGACAAAGCCATTCTATTTTTGACAGGTTTGTTTTCACCTTTTTAAATGTATGTTTACTAGCCAACATACTATAAGTGTATTTACAGACTAACCCAATCCAAACCTGAAACAAACTAATACCATGGGTCAGAAAGTTTAAGAACCATCCATGTACTTCTAAATTAAGCCTTGGCCTGGGCTGTCCTCACAGAAAATTACAGTCTTTGTAAAGCGGCATCTAGCAGTTACAAACCCCAGATTTGGGTTGCATTGTCTTTTTTTGTTTGTTTTGTTTTGTTTTGTTTACACCCACCATCCAAAGACATGCACGTTAAATGAATTCAAGAAAGTATGTCTGGGACATTTAATGACACCGATTCTTGTGTGACCTGTAACTACCTGTCCTGTCATGAATCGAAGTGTGACTTCCTAAAAACAAACACATCTAACATTTAAGACCAAGAAAGAAGCTGAATGTGACTATAAATGATGTACTGTTTCATTTAACAGCATTATTTTGTATATTTAGTACTATACAATAAATAAATAAGCACACCATTCTGTCATTTCATGTTTATAGAGCTTTTGGACATGGAGAAGCTCATTGAGGAGATGCGCTGTACTCTATCAGATAAAGAGAGAGCGCAGAAAGAGCAAGAGCAACTCTTGGAGGCTAAACTAAATGAAATCGAATCATTAAGTGCGGGTGAGTTAAAGACCCTTCCATTGCTTATATTAGTAATCAAGCCCATTTACCTTAAGACTTACATCAGAGATGTTTCTCAGAGCTTATGAAGCTAAAGGAGAACCACCAGAGAGGAGAACTGACCAACTCTGAACACGATCATTCACACCAGGATGAGCAAAGTGCAGAAAACGCTACAGGGGTCTCAAATGTAAGTATTTAAACATGCCATACTTATAAAATGCTCTATTTGCATTCCTTTAGTGTGGGATATAATTATTGTTATGTCTTTTAGACTGTGAATGAGCTTCAGAGAGATCCAGATAAAGATCTTCTACCTTTTGATGAAAGCCGATGTCCAAAGGAATCACAGAAGATCCTCAACAAGGCGCATCGTGAAGTGGTAAATAATTTTTTTCTGAATCTCAGCTCTCTGATGTTGAATTATGGTTGAAATACACACTTGCATGGAGTAATAGTCAAGTCAAGTATTTTTTTTTGTCAATGCTTTAATATGTACAAGACATACAGAGGATTCAAATTGCGTTACTCTCTGACCCAAGATGTAGCAAATAACATTTAACGATAAATAGATTATAACTAAAACAAGAGTAAATTGAATGGGGAAAAAAAAACAATAGCTTAAAAAAGGCTGACACAAGACATACGGTAGAATAAAATCAAAGAAAAAACAACCCCACTGAAAAGGATATGCCAGCTGGTGTAACATGCCCTACAAAGACTTTGAAACGGGTTTATATTCCCAGGACTGACTCCTAGAAAAAAAACCTTGAGACATGAATAATGACAGACTGTGTTTGTATAGATCCTAATGATTGGATTGTGGAACACCTGCTCAGCTAAAGGTTCACCGATCCAATCTGTGATATCTTCAGGGTACTGGTTTTCTTTGATTTCTTTAAATGTACTCAAACACTTTTCTATATTAATAATACAGTGATCGAAATTATTTAACACAACGTCTGTGAACTTGGGAATATCAAAACATGCCAAAATAATTTGGGATGTCCTATTAGTCACAGGTTCAACATTCCCTTTTACACTGGTCAGGTTTACTTTTCCTCCTTCTTTCTTATTGTGTATTTTCAGTCGACTACCGTGCAGAACTGCTCAATTCTCTCCACCGATAGTGAGAGAGACAAACGCTTCCCCAAACCTGAGCTGGAGATCAGCTTCACTCCTCTCAAACCCAACCAACTGAACGTGCGCAGGGCAGGAAATGAGGAGTCGGTTACAGTCAAGATCAAACGCACCGGCAGGAAGAGGAAGAGTGCTGAGATTGAGGTATGTTCTCTTAAGTATAGTAGATCATGTTTAACATGTACAATTTATATCAACCAGTGTTGTTCATGACTGTTATGTAGAACTCAGTGGAATCTGAAAACAGGAAGAACATGCGACTTCGAGGGAACTACAGGGCCAATGTGCAGTGTGCAGAGGTAAAGATCTGTTTCTGAACTTACAGTAGGATGGATGGATGGATATACTGTATTAATCCTGAAGGAAATTAATTATATCATTCAATAGCATTTTTATTCATTCAGTAGTTCAATAAACATCACAGGCTTGTTCATATGAAAAAAATAGATGCATTGTTGAATCTCACACCTAAATAAATCAGGTTCAACATGTTTTCTGATCAAATCCCTTAAATATATTATGTAATAAAAGTTTGTATTGTCGAATAACAAAGTGCAAATTGATTTGCTTTCCAAGCATTGACACAGAGGGCTAATTAGAGGTGCACCAGGGCATACACAACAGAACATGTAGAACACGATTATTTTTATACAACTTTAAATCTAGCTTTTCCTTTTTTCCTTATGATTGATTTTTTTTTTTACTTTTTGTTCTTCACAAGTCTCCCACGGTGCTCAGTAAAAAGACAAATCAGGTGAAGCAACAGGATTCTCCTGTCAGTCTGAAAAACAGAAAAGATGCAACCCTGCGAAAGATTAATGAATTCATCCAGAGCTCTCCAACTCTCTTGGGAAGTAAAGGTCAGAACATAAAAGGTTTTTAAGCATACTGTCCCACTGTTGTTGTATTTCTAAACATGCGAACCTTTTTTGCAGCTAAAAAGATCATGGCAAAGGTTGTCGTAAAATCTCCAGACTTACACAACAACAACGAGACAAACAACAAGCCAAAGAGATCCAAACGAAAGCTTTTCAAGACCCAGATCTCCTCCCCTCTTGATATAGCTTCTCATCCGGTGAGAACTATTTTATGATGCATGTAATTCCACTATTCCATTCTTACTGCTGGTGAAAAATAGGGCTGTTTCCTGTGAACCAGCTCCACCGCTACCTCAAATAGGATGAAGTTAAACAGTTGGTGAACGAAGGAATGATTTCAATGCAACAAACTTGTATGACTTAACTATTAGTTCTAGCAATGATTGCTAGCTCGTACAGATGCAGTAGACCTAACTAAACAACGCTTCACTAGGCTTCATGGTTCGGTCGAGGGTGTGGAGCTGATGAGCAGCGCCTTTCATCTCTTTTTCAAACGTATTAAGAGTTAAAAGTCTAACACCTATAGAGAAAATGCTTCTGATTTTTCTATGTAAATGCATAAAAATATGTAATATTTAGGTCTAGTCCACATAATACCAGCATTAATCCTTTCCTTTCACCCACATCTGAGAATAGCTGTGGACTGCTCTAGTCTGTGATCATTCTTGTCTGATTAATATGGCCATGGAATATGTATTTAATTTTATTAATGTATTTGTGTTGTTTTAAAGAAATACCACCAGATCACACTTAAATGACCAAGATTTCACCTTAAACTTCTAAGGGTCCTCTCATTCATAATCATGCAAATTGTTCTTGAATCATGTGCATAAAATGTGCATTCTTACAAGGAAGTATAGTATAGTATAATAGTGCTAGGTTTAGAGGCTTAATGTACCTTATTTATTTGTAGAAATGCACTTGTATTTATTTATTTAATGCCTTTTTTCACAGATCGTTGCAATAGCTCAAGATGACCGAGAAAGTGATCACCTCATTATCAAGAGAAAACTCAGAACCAGAACTTGCAAAAAATGATACCAGCCATAGAGGTTTTCATGCCCAAGTACGGTTTTGTAACATGTCATTCGTTTACTGTATCTGTCTAGAAATGCTGGAAAATTCCGTGTAAATACAGTTTTTGAAAAACATGCTTTTAAAAACAATGTAAATAGATTCCTCATTTTAACATTATAGGGACCATTGTATGTCATTCAGGTCTACAATTGACCTTTTTGTTCATTTCATATGTTGGTAATTTTGATACTGATTCATTCGTTGTTTAGTAAATTCTGTGGTCCTGCTTTTTTCAGTCAATAAACCTCTTTTCTTATCATGGTTGGTGTATTATGTCATTTTTGATCATTAGAGCAGTACTAAACTAAATAGTAAATTCATGCTGAATGCAAATGTACCCTTGTGTTCCCAAAATACATTTCTAAATGGGAAGTATAGGACTAAGGAAATGTCAAGCATGTTCTTCAGGTGTGTTATCGCTCATACCTCATTTTAAGGTTTTGGACAAAAAGCATTTTTTTTGCACCATTGCTCGTTTTGCACACCTGCAGTCTTTTAGATCTCTGCTAGAATTCCTATAAAATTAGGAAACAATTCACTTCAGTCACTCAAACATTCCTTTCCTATCGTGATTCTATTCTTCATTTTTAATTTTTTTTTTTTCAATTCATCCTTAACTAAAGAGACCTTGGGTCTAAGATGCTATATAAATTATGCTAAGGCAATGATATACCAAATATACTATGTACTGGTGTCTTAACTTCTGTTAGCATTATCTACATAGTGCGTTTCGTGGTAATGTTTGAGTACCAACAAGTATTTTTCTCAGAATTCATTTATTTAAATTTAGTCCCAATACTAAATATTTTACTGCAAAGCCAGTAGGGATTCTTTAGTTATCTTATCAGTTTAAGTATTCATCAATAATGAACCAAAGAGCATTTTATGAATCCTGCAACCTTGAGTTCCAGAATCCACAGAAGTCCAGATATCACCTCACACTACTAGTGCTTTTAAAAATGAAAAGTTCACTTTCTTAATATAATGATCAATTTTGCTTTCATCGTGTTTTTTATTAATAATAATAGTGGTTATTGGGGAGTTTTATTACACTAGTCAATCCTAGGGTTCTCAACAGTGCTTTTGGCGGGGTGGGTGAGCATCAAGATAAACACATTTGAAAAAAATAATTATAATTGTAGTTTTAATGTTTGGTATGAATTGGAATATTCAGATTATAATTAGTTCTTATTTTAATAAGACGTATTCTTCTTTATTGTAATAAAAAGTATTATGAATTATTTGTAGTTATATGTATGTGTTTACGTTAGAAAATACTTGAAGCAAAGAAAGCCTTTGTCACAGCATCATGTGTCACAAGCTAATAATAGCTCATGGGTGAAGCTTAGAAATCGTTTATATTTATTATCCTCTAGGTTGCCGTGTTCATTTCTGCAGAAGTGACAAATTATTAAAGTATTAAATCACTGAGTGAAAGGAGTTTTTCATGGAGGCTTGTTGCTGCCAATGTTTACAATGAAGAGTTGTTTTGACTGCA
Source organism: Microcambeva bendego (assembly GCA_034509265.1). Taxonomy (NCBI): domain Eukaryota; kingdom Metazoa; phylum Chordata; class Actinopteri; order Siluriformes; family Trichomycteridae; genus Microcambeva; species Microcambeva bendego. The sequence continues at coordinate 15,700,190 of JAYDZG010000008.1, read as the reverse complement.
AGACATTCAGTGTGACTAATTAGTGAAACTAATTGCATTTGAAATGCGAGCTAATCTCTGAGAAAATAAAGATAAGAGTGTAGTAAAATCATTGACATGCCCTCTTGTTGAAGTTCTGGTTAAACATTATCAAAACAAAATGCCTTTAAAGACAAAATGTATTACATTTTTAACTTGATTATATATTTCATTATGCATGTATTTATTTCATTTCCCAACTTCTAATGACACCATCCAGCTCAACAATCCCTGCATCAAGCACAGTTTTTTTTGAGCCCACACCTGAACCCTGAACCCTCACACCATCAAAACACACCACTCCCAACCCCCTGGCCCAATATAACCTTCAGCACCATACCACTCAGAAACTAGGACACAGGTCACTAAACCTAAATAACCCCAGTCCAGGATCCTGTGAGTTAATGCACCCTTGTACATAATGTTACTGCGATTGTTTACGAGCGTGGCCATAACTATGTGGACTCCTTCTTGAAAGGTGGCGTTACTAACACTTTTGAGAAGTTTATTCAAAAGGTTTTGAAGTGTGGTTTGTGCCCATTCAGCATAAAGAACATTTGTGAAATCAGATCCTGATGTGGAACGAGACGACCTGGCTCTGTGTAGACCACATGAGTTCCACAGGGCATCAGAGATCTGTGGATCTCCATAGTTTAGCCCAAAGATATTCGATGAGGTTGAGGTCATGATGTAAGCCAGTCAAGTTTTTCTTTGCGAATTTGCTTTGTTGACTTATATATTGTAAATGAAGATCAAAGTGGAGCTTAATTTCACAATGTAGAGATATATTTTTGCAATAATTGACACATTTTCCTCTAACTGATTTGTGACCCCTGCTTCTCTTTGCTGAAGATGATTGCCAATGTTCGACAAACACGACCAGAACAATACTTTGATTTGGGCATCATTCACTATTCTTTCTTATTGTATTTGTTACTGGCATCATATTTCTTTTCTTCTTTATTATGTGTGTCTTGTTACACATTACCATTCTTATTTTACTGTATAACGTATACATGCTGTTACTAAACAACAAGTCAAACAGAACTCACTGTGTTTATAATGTTAAGTTACTTCAATCTGTGTAAACATTGTTTATTGTGCTATTAGACATAACATGTTATCACATCCTAATTCATAGGGTCAGGTGAGGGAATTGTTTGCTACAGGAGTGTAGGCACATAAAACAAATTATAAAGCAATGGGTCCCTTATATCTTTCACAATTGCGTGCTAATGTACTGAATGTAAGGTCCATAAACACATGGCTTAGAACTCCATCAGCATTCTCAAAACCAAGAAGTCAGCATTACAAACACCATTAAGATTTTTTTTTCAAATTGAATTTCACAGATGTACCTTAGCCAAAGTGGGGTAAGATGTTATAGTTATGAAGGGTGGTGGTGGTAGCTGTGGTGGGATCTATTTTAATGCTTCTATTGAAATAGGATGCCCAGCAAGGTCATGCTCACACAAGTGAATACTCCTGCCTTTACAGTGCACAGATTCTAAAGTCTAAAGACATAACGTGTGACATTATGGAGAGAAAGGTTGCCCTAGTCATGTATTAATGGTCGTTCATTGTGAATACATGAAAATTAAACTGGAAGACGTATTTTCCTTCACAGTGCACGTCAGCTTCAAGTGTTGATATTTAACCAGGCTGTGGCCGAAATATACGAATCAACATAAATTCTAGTAAAGATGGTGTGTGGTTAGCATGATCGCGGTGGTGAAATGAGGGTAGAGGTGAGGCTGGTACATTCTGCCCTCCTTCACTCCTCTGTGAGTGACGTCTCACTCTGCCCGTGACGTCACTGACCGGCTGTTTGACTCGGAAGCTGCAGTGCTCGAGCGAGACGCGTGAGGAGAGAAAAAAAAATGACCGACAGCGTCTTCGAGATCTCCTCTTAGAACAAGAAAGGCTTCCTCCGTCTCCATTCTAAACGCCTACATATCTACACTCGACTCCGAACGGGTTCTGAAGACCGCTTCCTCTCAGGGTCGTCGAAGGTAAACGCTCGAGGCTCGAGTCCCGTCGCGTCAGCCCAGTCCAGTCCAGCGTCGCTCGCTTTTTGCGCCGTGTCACATTATGGAAAATGCCCAAACGCCCGAGCAAAATGGAGCACCGACGCACTACAGCAACGGGCTAATGAACGGATTTCACACGGCGCAGTCCGGTCCGAGCGCCGTCGGAGGAGGAGACGACAGTAGCCCGAACTGTAGCGGTGGCCATAATGGTATTGAAAATTTCCACCATCTTCATCAGGATGTTCACAACAACGGCTCTCCTGCTAAACGCTGCAGACTGCGAAGACGCATGGACTCGGGCAGAAAGAACCGACCCCGTAAGTACCGGTCCGATTCTCTCATCTCTCTCATCTCTCCTGGCTTCCTTAAACGATGGAGATCCACGGTGTTTTATGCACGATTTGCATTGAGACGCGTTTAATGTTATAAGAAGATATCACTATTCAAAGAGAAATTAGTGCTTCACTACCTTACAAAGGGAGCCTTCGTTTAATAAATACACGCGTTTTTAAGTGAGCTTTATTTACAGATACAAGCCGATTCAGATGAAGCAATGAGGAATTTGTTTTCTGACAGGTATAGATTTATAGTCATCATTTTTTTAACAGATTAAATTCCAGTTTGAATTCAATTGCACATCAGACAACGTGAACATCCCGACAATCTCGTTCGTGTTCTGTCATCTACGAGAGGAAAACATCACTTTATGGAAAAATAATAATAATTCTTTTCAATATAATTCACAGTGAGCATTTTGTTGCTTAAACGACGTGGTGTGTGTATTGAAGTGTGTATTGTGTATGGTGAAATAATGAATGCGGTTTTCATTGGCCAGCACAGATTCGGCAGATATGACAAAAAACAGTCTGGCGTGATCTTAGCCAATCAGAAGCGAAGCCTGGGCGGAGGGGGCGGGGCGATTCATCAGCGCAGTTAAAATAGATCTGGACTGTCAGTGTAAGACAATGCTGCATTTCTGCACGTGTGTCTTATACACAATAAAACTCATTTACATTGCTGCATCATTTTTTGGTTTAATTACTTTTTTTTTTTTCAGAAAAACTGACATTGTGTGTATAGCTTTATATGCTTTAGTGCAAATTAAATTATATTAGTGCCAGTTCATCTCATGCGAAATGCACATCCTCCCAATCCTACCAATCCTACCAATTAATATCCACCTGCCTTTATGTCTTGACTTGCCTTTCCACTTGCCTTTATGTCCCATTGGCAGTGAGCTTTGGCGCTTTCTGTGTTGAGTTTGCAA
>JAYDZG010000008.1:15682127-15694241 GCA_034509265.1 Microcambeva bendego | reverse complement strand
AGGGGGCTGTACTGGGAGGTGAGTGTGTGGATGGTCTGGTCTGTGATGTGTGTGTGTGTGTGTGTGTGTGTGTGTGTGTGTGTGAGTGTGTGTGTGTGTGTGTGTCAGACCCACAATGATCCTGGAGAGTTTGCATACCATATATAACTGTATACCAAAATCTCTATAATAATATTTCACACAATACTTAATAAGTTGCATCTTACAATTTTATGTGATATATTATCTAAAAGCTTTAACAATTTCCCACACAACAATGTCTTATCCTGCTATTAATAGACCTGTTTAGGAGAGATTAGTTTTATTGTGAATACTGAGAAGTATTTCATAAACTGAGTCAAGAATTGAATCCGTTTAACATGCCATTGTTTTGGGTATTCTGAAAATCTTATTTTGTCAGTTCAATCATACATAACCTACGAGGTTAAAACATATTTTAATAGCTTCTAAATAGTGTTGGTAAATGGAACACAGGATTTTTGTCTCATGGTAATAGTGCACTACAAGGCAGGTGAGCATATATTTCCATAATCAAACATACAAACTGAGAATGACATGGCATGGTTCTGTGTGATCTAAATTTACAAAAAGGATAAATTACAGTCGTGTGAAAACACTCTTAAAAATCAAAGTATAGCTTTTTGTAATGCAAGCATGTCAGATGGTATGTAAGAAATGAAAAAAAACTACTATAAAACAAATATACATAAACATTTAAAGGGATTTTGGAATTGCTTTAGAAACAAAAAAACACATTTCCAGAATTGTTAATGGATGATTTGTATACTATCTTGCGGACAATATTACAGACTGTAGTTGCAAACCAAAGAGCCAAGTTTGAGTTCACCAACCTTTATGCAGTGCAAAAGGGCAAATACCTCACAAGATTAGCCAGAATAAAATGTCCGTCTGTCTGTGCTTAGAGCAGGTTTATGATTATAATTTTAAAAGCACAGCTTTGGAAGGAAGTGTTTTTCTTTATTATACATAGCCTCATCAAAATTGAATTGATTTATGTCATTTTAACAGCTACAAAGCAATGAGTAGATTATTGCAACATCCTTAATGCAAACACTCATTAAAATCAATGTTGAAATTACAGTTAAGCGTTTTGTAATTCCTCCCCTTATGTCTTTACTGTGATCTTTTGAGGGTAAGTAAACACACCTTTCACCTACACCTACAGCTGACCCTTTCAGCTGTAGATTTCTTTCTCAGTTCAGTAGATTTCTATTGAGGGGTGAAAAGCTAATGGATGTATTGCAATGAAGATAAATGCAAGCATAAGTACAGTAGAATATATCTCAGGAATAAATCATTTTAAAATAAACAATATAAAAAAATGAAATGCTGTTAAACTTTGGTATGGATGGTGCTCGTCCATACCAAAATAAAAAGATAAAAAGGAATTTTAGTTGCGGCACCTTTTTTAACACACATTCATGCAACACTAAGATGGCCATAAAGCGCGTGCACACACACACACACACACACACACACACACACACAAACGTGTGATTATTAAAAGAAGGGGTTGAGAACATGTGACTTACTTTCAATGGGAAACCTGAGACGATGCACACAACCTCTCCGTGTTAGTTGGTGTGCTCCCAACAACACACTCCTAATGCTTTGGAAAAAACACACACAGACCGTTAGTCTATGTTTTCCATCAGCCTTTATTTAGTCATTTACTGACTCCAGCACTTTGCGATATGGAGGCGGAAAACACTGAGAAACAGGCACGCAAAAAATGTTATCGATCAATGAGGCCTTTTCACAAGAAACCAGTGATTGATGAAGTTGATTTATCAATGAATGTGGTGTCAGTGCCGAGACGTGGGAATAATAGAGATCGATTGGTTATTGTACATTCACAATAATACCAAAGTGGTTACTAGGACTAGGACACATATAAAAGCCTTGTGTTTTTTAAAATGTTTTTCAGCTTTCCCTTGGTTTGGCATGGATATTGGAGGCACCCTGGTGAAGCTGGTGTACTTCGAGCCCAAGGACATCACAGCCGAGGAGGAGCAAGAGGAGGTAGAGAGCCTGAAGAGCATCCGCCGGTACCTGACCTCCAACGTGGCCTACGGCAACACAGGCATCCGTGATGTGCACCTGGAGCTCAAGAACCTGACCATGTGCGGCCGCAAGGGCAACCTGCACTTCATCCGCTTCCCCACGCACGATATGCACAGCTTCATTCAGATGGGCCGAGACAAGAACTTCTCCAGTCTGCACACCACACTGTGTGCCACCGGAGGGGGCGCCTACAAGTTCGAGGATGATTTCAGAACGGTCAGTCGTAGGATATATTTGTCATTACACATATACAGAAATACAGTTCAATGAAATTCTGTCTTCGCATATCCCAACTTTGGAAGCTGAGGTCAGAGCGCTGGGTCGGCCATTGTACAGCACCCCTGGAGCAGTGAGGTTTAAGGGTCTTGCTTAAGGACCTAGCTGCCTAGCAGAGCCAGGAACCCCCAATCTCTGGTTGATAGTCCAAAGCTCTAGCCACTAGGCTACCACTGCCCCATCTAAGGCATCTAGGATTTCAATCAGCCAAATTCTCAGGAGTACACACAGGATTATGCAAAATGCTACCTAGGTTTTCGAACACGCCCTATGTAATATGTTAAAGGGGGCAGCATAAACGTGGGGTAGGTGGAGCGCAGCCTGCATCAGCTTATTTGGAAAAAAGAGTGACCGTATTATTACAGTAGCGCTGGATTAGACTTTGCTACTCCTCATTCTGTTTTCTCTCTGGCTGTTTGCAGGTTGCGAATCTGGAGCTGCAGAAGCTGGATGAATTGGACTGTCTGATCCAGGGTTTGCTTTACGTCGACTCGGTTGGCTTCAACGGTCACCCAGAGTGCTACTTTTTCCAAAACCCCTCAGACCCAGAGAACAGTGTCAAGAGGCAGTGCTCCCTCGACAATCCCTTTCCCATGTTGCTGGTAAACATCGGCTCAGGGGTCAGCATCCTGGCAGTTTACTCCAAAGACAACTACAAGCGGGTCACAGGCACCAGGTAAATGGCCTCCAGACATGTAAACCAAACTGCCCCATCGAGTTATGAATGAATTAGACAGCAGGGATGTACCGATGTACTACGAATCAGTTAAGAATCGATTCACATCAGGCACAGTTCACATCGGTATTCATGTTTAATGAATCGATATTCACTTTAAACAACAGAGAGCGCTTTGCCTGGTTGATTGCACCAAGTTGTAAAATTGTTGTAATATTTTTCTGTGTTAATGGGCAACACTGTCCAGACACAATGCATCTTGTAGCTCCAAGTTCTATGTAGTGTATAGACAAAACGCCAAACCAAAAATTCCCTTAAATGCTCACAACAAATCATTGGTCGTATGACCTATGACCTGTGTCTCTGGTCGCTACATAAATTTTGCGTAATTGTTGTGAAGGAAAAACTACAGAGGAATTCTTTCTTATTCTTTTTCTAACTCAAACATCTCAAAAAGAAGTAATGCAATTGTTTGTCCTGCAACTTTTTATGCCCACGAGTGTTTGCATCTGTTTGGCTTTGTCCCAAGCCAAATAATATTTTTTGATTCATAAGAAATAATGGACACAAATACATTTAAAAACATTTTTAGCATTTAACAGATGCCTTATCCAAAGCAACTTACAGTACAGTGACAGTATACAGTATAAAAACTTGCTTAAGATCCCAACAGTACTAACCTGGCAGTGGTGGAGCTTGAACCAGCAGCCTTCTGATTATGTACTGCAAAACTATATCATTTAATGTACACAAATAAGAGATACTGTTGATTTATGGGGTCATTGAACTGTCAAGGAAGCAACCATGTTTTCACCGTACCTCCTAGTAAGGGTAGGGCTCCGACACTTTTATTTGATTTGTGTGATTGTATTTTCTGTTTATGGATTTCCCCTGATTTTATTCGTGTCCAATTATTCAATTGTAATTTGTCTCTTCTGCTTCAGACCTCCACTTCTGACTTAAAAAATGTCCCTTGTCCACCTCATCACATGCACAATACGGACCGCAGGGGATCTGAGTAGTCAGGCTTCAATATTTCTTATTACCTGTGGAAATGTAATCAATCAGCCAGCAGAGGTCGTGATCGCAGCATTTATGAGGAATCCCTGTTCAGCTTTATTGATAGTGTGTTATTGAACTATAGAAATATGTTTGCCAGTTATTTTGCTGGACATTAGATTTTGTGTTTTGTTAGGCAGCTCCAGTTTCATTGTTTCACACTCTCAGCTTGGAGGTTCATGCACTTTTTTAGTAATTCACTCGGCTGTTAATGTCTAAGCTGTGTTTTAATGTTAGTGATGTCTGTAACATGTTTTTCAGTAATATTTTATGTATTTTTTTAGTCTTGGAGGGGGGACATTTCTTGGCCTGTGCTGCTTGCTGACTGGCTGCGAAACGTTTGAAGAAGCTTTAGAAATGGCAGCCAAGGGGGACAGTACCAACGTTGACAAGTTGGTGAAAGACATTTATGGTGGGGATTATGAGCGCTTCGGTCTTCAGGGCTCTGCTGTAGCATCCAGGTACCCGGACAGTTTGTTCCTCCCATCAAGTAGCTCTGACAGAAATGCATGGCTGTTCTTAATATAAAATCCCATCTTCACTTTTCAGTTTTGGCCATATGATGAGCAAGGAGAGACGCGACAGCATCAGCAAAGAGGACTTGGCCAGAGCTACTCTCGTCACTATTACAAACAACATTGGTTCCATCGCTCGCATGTGTGCTGTAAATGAGGTTTGACATGTTTTTTTTCTTTAGATGGACAAAAATACATTAATTAATAGAATAATTGTTATCTCCAGAGTGTTGTTTGTGAACATCCAGAATTAACAGACGTAGAAGGTGAATTCTTTGTGCCTTCAGCTTCTTTACAGTGTTGCCTTGTGGCATGGAGATCAAGCAGCATTGTACAGGGCTATCAAGGCACACAGAACAACGGCCGGATCAGCATCTCACTCTTACTCGTTTATGGGATGCTGCAGTTTCCAATCATTTTCATCCCCTAGATGTTTTACTTTGTGTGCGTCTTTAGTCATTAGACATCCCAACACAGCTTATTTGTGGACTTAGAATAGGTATTTTAATATTTTATATTTTAATAATCTATAAATAAGAAGTTGCTCGATTGATCGGGATTCACGTAGACTAAGTGGGCAAAGTGAACATGGGCTCAGTTTAAATGGATAGAAATAGAAATCCAAAATTTCTTGTTTTTCTTAAATCAAAAGTTCACATGCAGTGACCCTGCACCTCGGATCAAAATCTTAAGACCTGTTAACATTTGCAAGCGTTTCATTTTGCACTACTGGATCTTCTAAGTAGAGCTTCACAATAGCCGGTTTTCCATTCATCAGCTTTCTGCGAATTTTGAAAATGGATGGAAAAGCTCAAAATTTGAAAAAAGACCGAAATATCGCAAAAAAAAAAGTTTTCAAGCCTGGACGAGGTGGAAAGTTACACTAACGAATCGCCGAAATGCAATAAAAGTGGATAAAAACTGATTTTGCGAAAAACGATGACGTTTCAAGCTCATAGTGACGCCATGTATCTTTGGTTTTGACGTCATTGCTGTTGTTATGGTTACGCCGAAGGTCTCGCCCACGCTACCCTGTACTCCACACGTCACCAGCTTGAACAAGGCAATAACAATCCTCTTCAGTTGGCACGGGTGGCACAGGTGATCAAACCTTTGACTCTGCAGATGACCCGATCACGATGCAGAGCTTTTAAGGCTGATTTAAAGTTCGTCTGAACGGTCGTTATAATTGTTAAGTGCATTTACGTTCACAGATGGGAGGCGGGCGTGGCATGGAGATTCGAGCCCACATTAGACGGGATATGTCTCGTTCTGTATCTTGGCTGCAAATAACATAACCATAAAGAGTTTGCTTGTTAAGACATTGCTCGGTAATCACTTAAGACTCGGTAGATGCAAAGGCCATAATCTGTTTCGTGCTTCCGTTTATCATTTGTAAGATTTCTAGATTAGGCGTAAATGAACAATACGACAAAAATAAAGCAGGAAGGGTTGCACTTTAACTATGGTTATCTAATTTTCATTACAAATTATTAGTGTTTAACTGCTGTGCGTTCATATTAGCGTTGAAGAAGTTTCACAAATGCGGCAGTATAAGGGGAACTCATTGGCTGGTCCAGCAGGGGGCGCTGTCGGGCTGTCGTGACACAGAGTTCACTTGAAACTCTCTTGAGTGTTTGACACATGTACATAATCTACTGTATATTTATTGCATGGTGTTACTGTGTGATTTGTTTCGGAAAGAGTCAACAAATGAAAACCTAAGTAGAAAAGATTCATGTGAATCTTTTCGGTCGCCACAGACGATCGTGGTACACATAATTTGGCATCGTTTTACACCAGATTGCCACCGGAATCCCTCGCACAACCCTCTTATTTATCCAAGCTTGGGATAGGTTTGTGCACCCTAGTGACCAGGGTGGCGCCCAGCCGACCGGTGACGACACCGAGTTTTGAACCAGAGACTTCATCCTGGGTGCTTTAATGAAAACCTTACCTGCAGTCTCAAAACAAAGCTATGAATGAAGACTTCATTTCGGCTGTTCCCGTTGCTGCAGATTGCACATTTTTACGCCCTTTGCTCTCCCTGACTGAACCCTTCTGTTTGTCCAGGCTTGGGACCTGCGCTAAGGGTGCGCTGATGTGTCTTTTACTGGCTAGGCTAATGTAACATCATGCATGTTTAACACAAACGTCTATGACTATCAAACCTAAAACGTCCAGATAAAGCAGATGACCTTTTTGACTCTTTAGTTTGGATCTTTATAATCAAAGTTGTTTTTTGTTTGTTTTTAGAAAATCGAAAGGGTAGTATTTGTGGGGAATTTCCTCCGAATCAACACGGTTTCAACAAAGCTGCTAGCCTACGCCATGGACTTTTGGTCAAAGGGTCAACTGAAAGCCCTGTTTTTGGAACATGAAGTAAGTTTCAGTTACCGGTTAATAAGGTTTTGAGAACAGCTGATAGTCTGGTTTACATTCTAACGTGGATCATCCTCCTGTGCACAGGGTTATTTCGGGGCTGTCGGTGCCTTCTTAGAGCTACTGAAGATGACTGATGACCTCTGAGCCATTAAGGAACTCAAGAACTTTTTAACCAGAAGCTGCTGTGAGATGTCAAATGAAAAACCACCACCAGTAATAATGAAAAGCTATCTGGATACGATTAAATATCCAGATATACTACATCCTGTCCTGTCCTGATGGTTGGAGAAAAGCGTGTGTGTATTAGCCACTAACAAGAAAGCCGTTATGGTACGTTCTGCTGTAAGATAAAAACAATGGTTATAGACTATATAAGCCAAAATCTACTGATTTCTTTCAGCCTAATGCTGAGCACGTCTACGGAATTGTTTGTTGTGTGTTTTTTTTTTCAGCTTTTGGCCTGGAACTTGGCTTAGAAGAAACAAACCCAAAGTCTCCTCTGACATTTTAAGTCTTGTTTGTCGTGTCTCGGGGTTTCGCTTCATCATGTGCAAATGGGTTTTAGGTTTTGACTTCATTTTATGGTTTGAAAGGTCCAGTGAGTACAGTTTAGCATTAAGACCTGACACTTGTAATGAAGAAGGTGGTTACCTTTGTGAGCTGTACAGGATGTACGTCCAGTACAGGTAACACTAAATTAATCATGTGACCAATCATGACATTAGCGCTTGCTGTAAAATATGAAATATTGGTTGCAATAATTAGTTGTTTGCATTATTATTCACGTCTCGGTAAGCTAGAGACTGGTCCAGTTAAACTCAGAAGGTGTAATTGTGAGGTCAGGACATTTTAACGTATTACTCACTGAACGCTGATATTTATGTTCAGATGAAGAAATTTCTGGAACGATTTCGCAGTATTAAGCAATTCAGATCAAACGTATTGAGCTGTGTCTTGAGATTTCGGCAGATTTCTAACCTTTTGAAATTTTCGGGACCAATATTTAACTGATAAATGTGTTTACTGATAAACATTTTATGGATTTCTTAAATGAGTAGCTTGGGCATTGATTTATGTAACGGTATGTGCCAGCTCTGGTTCTATAGTTGAAATAACTGTTTGTTAAACGACTACTTTATCCACACAACCATTTTCTTTGTCGCCATCCATGTACTTACACTGTAATAAATGTTTTGTATATATTTTTTAATTTAATCTAATCTAGATTTTGTGGAATTATGGGTTAGTATCGCAGTTTCACTTGAAACAAAAATGAGCCTCTGTACCCTTCTCCTGCCTTCCTCTTGCCTTTCCAGCAAATGCCTTCATTTGCATCTAACTACATCTCTTTTTCTGAGAAAAGCTCGTTGTCATGTACCTCTAAAATGAACATGCACCTTGTATTTGCCTTCTTTAAGGATCCCTAGAATACTACAAGTAGTCCTGTGTAATTCTGAACATATTCATACTGGCTGCGTTTTCCAAACTGTGAAAGTCATGTGCAATGGAAATTGAAGTATCTATTAGAAAGAGTGGCTTGATGTCACATGATAAACATTTACCCTGCACTGAAAATTTGGAGATGTCAGGTACTGTGACTTGTTAATTTAACACCATGGCCTACTTGAGAAAGCTTGGCTTCATTCTTTGCTGGGTCAGCATTGTGTGTGACGCAGTGTGCCAGCACTAGGAGTGGCACTGTAACTTAAACAAAACAGCCATCCAACCAGTTCTGGCAGATATTGTTCAGTCAGGTTTCAGAGTGGTCTTACTGACTAACTCCTCTGTTGACAGATTACATAAACTATAATCCTTTCACTCAATGATTCCCAGGAAGGGAAATTCACTGGTTACACTAGGTACCTGTTTTTATGGAATCAGTGATCTGGGGGAGAAGCTTGTGTGAAAGTTGGCCTCGATCAAGGTCACTTGTCACCCTCATTCATTAATGTATAGAAATAATGAACTTAACGGCGAACAAGTGATGGTGTTAGATTTACAGTTAAATCTGGTCAAACTAAATTATTTTATTCATTTTTATTCCAAGACCAAACCAGCCCAGATGTATTGTATGTCTGCAAAAACTCTCGTACTCCAGAGCTTTTATGCAGTTGGAAGCACATGGACCGTTTGACGCTTCAATAAACATCGTGATGCAGTTGGGAATCAAGCGTTCTGGTTAATTGTATAGCGATCTGAAAGCGTATAAGATGCACGCTTATATTTCCACATCACTCGCTCATTACCTCCCCCCAGTCTTCAGAATGACCTTATGTCGTCGGGCCCTATCTTAACCATCCAAGTATCAAACGTAGCAGTATACACAGCTGTAGTTCAACATAAGCGTTTCTAATTTGTCTGCAGTGTTATGGTGTGCCTTTTACTGAGAAAGATCAGACTTCTATCTCTACAGCTTCGTTCTCGTGATGTGATGTTCAGGTGTCATTAGAAAATGTAACTTCTGTTAGGTCTTGACTGAAATGTACCTGTTCATGATTAAATGTGATATTACACGCCGTTCTGAACTCTGAGCCACCGCACATTATGAAACAATAAGACTCACATGGATGCAAAACGGAGTGGGACTATGCCGAGGCACTACAGTTGTTTAATGTTGAATTTGTGCTTTGTACCAGACCTTGTTCATTTCAGAATTGATGGAACTTCCATGTTTGCTTTTCATCTTATGTTGCATTGTTTATTCTTTTTTTCAAGTTGTTCTCGGAAGCCTGTTCATAATGCATTTTCATCAAAGATCTATAAAGATTTTAACATTGATTTAAACTCATGACTGACTCTGGTCTTTTTTTTACATAATGAATGACTAGTAATTGTAGATTAGTAGATTAATACTGTTTAAATGTTAGTGTAGCTAAATGTGCTATGGATCAGTTGTGAAGCAAATGAGACCCTTGTCTGTTGAGGAAGGCAGTATATCATTAATCTTCCCTGACATGGTTCACTCTGATCTGGCTGTGAATACCCACAAATGGGTGTTTTCATGCTCCTTGTGGAATGACTTGTTCTTTGTAGACTTGATCAATCGAAGTTTGCCATCTGTTGTTAATTTATTTTAACTTTTGGGTATATGGGTTAAAGTTTCTCAGCACATACTAACATACACCTAGAGGCATTTTAAAGTCGTTGATCCACTGTGCATGCTTTTTGTCAATGGGAGGTCACCAGAATACACAGGAAAGACCTACACAAACAAGGAAAGTATGTGCCAAAATATTTGCAGACTTTGGCCGGAGATGACATTTTGGAACACACCTCTACCTTGGTCCAACTCTTTGTCTGCCACACCAACAACTTCAATAACTAAACTGTTGAAATAATTTCCACTTAAGACTATTCAGCATTCGTTCTGCATTGCACTTCATATTAATAGTTTTTTGTAGTATATCTTTTTAAACCATGTGAAATTTTAACTACCCGCAAACAACCTTCACCCTAGAGATAGAGTATCAGCAATCCGTTTTTGGAAGTTAATTTTTCACTTTTTGACTGGATTTTATTTTAGATCATTTATTAAGCAAACAGTACCTTGGAATTCAGTTCAACACTGTAGTCACTTGACCCATCTACAAGAATATGTGAACCAGGTGATCTGTTGAAAACACAACGGGGGGCCTTACGTATGTCTTTGGCATGAATTAATCATAAACTCCTAATCTCAACTAGGATAGTTGTAGTTTAGTGGTTGTGGTAGTGGACTAGTAATCAAAATGCTGCTGGTTAAAGCCTATGCCCACCTTTGGGCAATATATTGTCATAGTACTGAAAGTAACTTTGGTTAAAAGTGTCTAGTAAATGCTGAAAATTCAAATGCAGTGTAAACCATTGTAATAAATAACCATAATGCCTCAGCACATTCCTTGCTGGTACAAATCTATGGGTTAATTGTGTCACCAAAAGTCTCACGTTTCAGTTAATTACATAAAGCGATATCATGCTTCTAAAGAAACTCACAGTCTCTTGCCTGTGCTCAGAAAAAGTTGAATTTATTATGTTTAGCCCGTTATAACACAAAAGGTCCCTATCTTTAAATACAATAACTTTGGTCTTATAGCTGCTCACAATTTAAGATGGTTTAAACTGAATACATTATATAAAATGTCCCTAAATATGCACTGAATCTCTTTTGTTAGCTAATGTAGAAAGTCGATCCCGGTCTATTTCCCACATTGGCTGGGATGTTTTTCAGTTCATTTGAACTTATTACAATAAACAAGTTCATATGTGCAGTTCATATGTTTTGCATGTGGAGAAGATGTGAGGTGTGCTATGTCTCCTGTCAGAGTTTATGGATTTGATGAATAAAAGGTCATAGTAAGCCAGTGCTGCCAGTTTGGAGGTTTTCGTGCCAAATGGGCAGATTTTATTTGACATTGGCAGGGAGAAAACCTGCTTTGGTGGGTTAAATGCTAAACATCATCTGATTGCCCTGTATTGTTTTTAAGGGTTTTCATGCTTTTTGGAGAGGAACTGTTGCAATCTGTCAACCCAGGAGTTCTGTGATTAGTTCCTTGTTTTACTGAGGACTCGCTCTAATGTAGCTAGCAAACTGTCTTTGCTCCTTTTCTTTGTTGCTTTGCTATGACAGTGGGTGACTGAGCAGACATTTCCATTTTCACAGTGGTCCTATATTCACTACCTGAGCCGGATCTTCTTTCATGTGTGTGACATGAGTTTCACGTGAAAACCTACCTGACCATTATCTTTTAAATTCTATATATTAGACTATGCAAGGACAGTCACACCACCACACATACCATTAAATAGCACATTTGTCCTGTCACCACTCAGGAATGATATGGCTTTTAATTTCAACCATTAAAAGCTTAAAACAACCTCACTACATCAAAATGAGAAGAAGAAAACTAATTTCCACACACTTAATGTGTGTGCATAGAATCGATCAGATCAGTGTTTATTCGATACAATGTAGGAACTTAATATGAGAGCTGTGGTAATTGTGTTGATGGATGAGATCAGTTTTGAGAACAGAAAACATGTTTAAATGTTTGGGATGAAAACAAGGCACACAGAAACACCATGGATGGGGTGCCAGTCTACTGCAGGCAGGCATACATCCACACACTGGAGCTTCCAGAG
>JAYDZG010000008.1:15663360-15675380 GCA_034509265.1 Microcambeva bendego | reverse complement strand
GGCAGGCCACACACTGGAGCTTCCAGATGAAACCCACACTGACACGAAGAGAACACGCAAACTGCAGAAGACAGGACTGACCACCTGGGGATCGAACCCAGGACCTTGTTGTGAGTTGACAATGTTACCGAATTAGCCCCCAAAGCAATATTTACATGTTCAGCATTTAGCTGACCAAACCAATTTGCATCACCGAGACAGTAAACAGTCCTAGCAATCGAGGTCTTGCTCAAGAGCCAAACAGTGGCAACTTGCTAGTGATAAGGGTTGAACCAGTGACCTTCGGATTACTAGTTCAGTCTCTTAACCACTAAACCACCACTGTCTTCACGGCTTATTGTCAAAAACAGCAATAATAATGACGTACAAATGTATATAATGCACTAAGTGTGCAGTTTCTCTTTGGTAAATTGTGTGCAAGTCTAGAAATCACCGATAATTATTAAATATATCGCTGCTAGCGTATCTGGGAGGCTGCATACTAGATTCTCTGTTAGTATGAAAGAGTACGCCGCAGTTAGTGCGCATCTCTAGGGTCGGATACTATTTTACATACTGTTTAGTACGCTAGTATGCGTGTTGGATGTACCGTAACCCGGGATACGAGGGCGAGGTTAAGTACAGAGTGTTCATCCGTCCCTCACACAAAAGCTGCTTTCTTACACCAGGATGTTCTTTCAGCTGCAAACTCCGGCACTGCGAGAAAACTTCAGTCCGGCTGTAGATAAATGTCGGACGTTTAAGAGTGGGATGATGAGAAAACCCCGGGGTGTCTGTATACATTAGCTTGGCTGGTGAGTGTGTGGAAGCGGTTTGTTAGCTGGAGGCCGTTGAGGAAGTGCACCGTCCAGCTGCTACACCAGGCTTCCATCGGAATGGTAAGCACACTTCAAACTTCACTTTTCTTTCTTTTTTTCTTATAATAAAACCAGAAAATGAAAGTTATCTTACTTAAAATGATTTAGTACTTGCTTATATATGACACTTGCAGAATATATTTTAAATACTGCAGTCAATAATGTTATGAACAGCGAACTGAAGCTGTTTTTCTTTTTAAATTGACGTCGCTGATAAATTCATTAGTTATATAATTCAATTCTAAGGATTTAGAACAAATCATTGATCGATTACCATTTGTAATCGTTGTCACTTTGTTGCCTTCTGTTAGTTTAACACGACACATTTTATTCATTAAATGATCGCTGGAATGTGTGGAACTCGTTGGTCCTATTCTGCTTCAGCTTTTTTAAGTAACTGATCAATTAAAACATTCATTTCTTTAATTTTGGAACCTATCTAAGCTCTTCAACGGGCTCAAGGCACACTGGAACACCCTGGACAGGACGCCAGGTACACATTATGTTACCTTTAAATCCAACATGTAAATCCAAACTACATTTTATTCATTAAAATTTTTTTTTTTTTTTTTTTTTTTAATTTTGGATGCTATTATTATTATATTCTACTTGCACTTGTGTCTTTCAAACCTTGCAGAACATATGGAGCACAGCATTACCCTGCAAGTCCCTGCATGTGACCAAATCCTAGACTAAGATTAAAACTCTCAGCTGTGTGCATCAGTATTTACATTCCTCCAGTGTTAGTATTGACTTTTGTATGTGAGTATGTTATTTAACTAAAATAGATTTGTCCTTTAATTGTAATGCAATTAATGTACTAAACATTAACTTGAATGAAAATGTAGGTTATACCCAGCGGTTGCCAAGGAAATTTAGCCGCACCACAAGTCAGATCACAAGTCAAATGAAAAAGAATGAAAGAGGCACATATATATAGCACTTTATAGATAGGTGTATAATAAAAATCATAAGTATATAAATACAAAAGTTGCAAATGATAAAATATACAATAATCTGAAATGTTTATTGATGTTATGATGCCAAAGATGTGTTTAACAGAATCATTTCACATGATTTCATCAGTAAAAATATATATCATATATAGCACAACAAATGTCAGGTGTTTTAAATAATAATTGTTTTGTAACACGGAATCAGAAATGATGGAAAAAGCATTTATATTGATTTCTGTTGTGCTGTCTTGGGAGCAAGGATGTTTATGTTGGGGATAGCATGGTAGGTAATAAGAAACCATGACCCACTGAAAGTGTTGTTCCTGGAAAAGCATGTCCAAGCATGCCTGATCCTTTCATCTGGGCTACAGGGTCACTAGGAGCAGTCAACAGGGCCCCTGAGTTAGCACGGCCTCTGTGTCTGTAAACACTCATCATGAGAAAACATGCCACCTTGCTCAGACCAGCTGCGAGTCATTAGAGTTACCCTTATGTTGTGAAAGAGGCGACTCTATGCATGCTTAAGTGCACTGAATCTTCAACGATGGACAATGGCTCTTGCTTAGCTGTGGCAGTCTGCCGGTTAATGATTGTAGAGGATCCCATTACTTATTCTCATTCGCTTTTCAGGTTGTAACGTTCTTTGCTCAGCAAAGTAACCGCACTGTTTTGCAACTCGAGTGGAAACTCCATGATGGGTTTGTGTGCAAGAGGCCGGCTATGTTTTGGACATGCAGCTAGGGATAATAAAGGAACAGAGGTGGGTGCAACTTTCATGGCTCATGAAAAGAAGAAGACAGCAGGAGTGCTTCCTCCAGACGGGGGCTGGGGCTGGATGATTGTGGCTGGCTGTTTCTTGGTGACTGTCTGCACTCGTGCCGTTACAAGGTAAATTACACTTGTTTCCCTCTCATTGTTTTTATGTTATTGTGCCAGGTGCATTTATTTTGACTAGCTGTTTTAAAGGATATTTGCGTTTTTCACAATTATTAGTTAGGTTCTAAGGAGAAATCCGTAAACGACTGAGGCCGCAAACTTTGCAGGGGTCGACTGTACCTTGTGTTTAGTTAAAACTGACATGTTGGTCAAACACTGCAGCAAAGACTTTACAAAACTGCCTAAGAGTTACTGTGGCTGAAATCATTTAAATAAAGTAAAATGTATTTGTATAGTTAATGTTTCTTGACATTGATGGTGCAAACAAGCCAGTTCCCATCACATCTAACAGGAGCAGCATTGTTGGCACAGAAGTCTTGACTTGTACTTTAGCTTCAAGTGGGTAAACAGGTTTCTGTCAGAAACATCAGCACCCAGATTTACCCTCATCAAACCTGAGAGACCAGATAAGAGAGGCAGAATGACAAATAATGTTGATAATAAAGAATGATGATGAGGTGAATGTATTCAACACACTACATCATTCTTCTGCATGTTGGGTTGCGTGTTGCTGGCCAGTTAAAGTCTCCCAATGTGCAACAATTAAAAACAGCAGAAGACACTGGTATTATTCACCTCACCTGGTTGATAGCACTACACAGAGTTGCCAGGTTTTTTTTATTTCATGTGGACTTTGTTTTTAAATTTATTTTCATTTTTCTACACCAGGGGGAAATGTGCAGGATTATTTTGCATAGTTTGTACCTACCTCAGAAATGAAAGGGCATTTGTTGTATAAATAATAAAAGATAAGCAGATAGAGTATTTTATTCATTTTTTAAAGAAATAATAAAAGAGATTCATTTGCGTTGTGGGTATAGTGTATAGTTAAATCCCTAATCCCTAGTTGTGATCTGGATGGAAATTGTAACCATTACACTACTGTGGGTGCAACAAAATGTATGCAACAAAATGTATGCAACTAACTTGTTTAGTTAATATTGGTTCATTAAGTCTTCATCAGTTTGCTTTTCCTACTTTTCTTCTCTTGGTGGATTGCAAAAATTTAATGTGGTGATGACCAAACCATAACCAGCGCTGAATCAGCTCTTTGATGGTTGATTGCTGTTGACATCTGGCTTGGATAGTGTCATTGTTGGTATGAACACAAAGTCTCAGGCATTTGGAGGACTCTGTTTTGTTTAAACATGTCTGGCACTGGGTTCAAATCTCTGATCCATAGTAAGGGATTGGTAGCATTAATAATCTCTTCAAAGAGATCTTGTTAGTACCAACAACTAAATGCTAGAATGTGAATAATTATGACCTATCTAATTTAGCTGTGAAGATAAATCTTTGTTGAGGTTTTGGGTATGTTCATTTAGTTTGAGTAAAGATTAGATTTTTTGATTTCACACACACACACGCACACACACACACTATAAAAAAACATTTTTCACATAATGTTCCAGTTATTCTTAAACTGACAGGCATAGCACACCTTGTTCAATATTTCTAAGCAAAGGTAATGAAATTATTTACATATGTACAATCTGTTCTAGTTAAAAAGGTGTGACTGATCAGTGTCAGTGGGTTTAATCCGAGAGCAAAACAAATGAGACAAGCCTTGTCATGCGAGTTCTCCCCTTGGGAAACATGAAACACCTTATGTTTATAATTATACAGATACGAAACATTTCACTAAATTGATGCTGACTGTTAGCTATTTTCAAATGGATCAGTGGATTGAAGCTTTCTTGTGAGTCGCTCCAATGTACTAATGAAAAGCTACATTTATTTTCTATTTCTGAATTTCAAATGGTATTTTTTATTCTTAAATGTTTCAAACATTGTTTTGTAATAATATTGCATGCTTGATAGACTGGTCCATGTTGCAGAGTTACGAAGCTCAGTATTGTGTATTAATTGAGATAAATTTGTTATTATAGTTTATCATTAGACCCCTACAACACACTGTCACTATTTCTCTGTGAAATCCTCCTTAAAGGTGAAAGAGCAACCTGATACTGTGTTGAAGGGTGTGGTTCCTAACCACAAAATGCCTCGATTCATATCAGACTGGTTTTAACAAGTCTGAACAGTAAAGTGAAGGCCATTTTCCCTTTGGTGGCCCCTGGCTAACTCGCCACGTGTGTTCTTCGACCAATGAGTGGATATGTGAAATTCACTGGCTGTCATATTTACTGACAGCTTTGACCCTGGTCCCCTGCCTGGCGTGTTCACCATGTTTGTTCAGGTGCAGATATGCGATGTTGAGACTTGTGGCTCATCAGCCGTTTTCTTGCTCTTGAACTGAAAAGCCTCAGAGCCCCTTAATGTCCAACTAAGCAGCAGTAATTACTGCCCTTGATCTCTACTCATTCAATACAGATTGATTCTAATGATTATTTCTAATTACGTCATGTAAAGTTTTGGAGAGAACAAAGCACCAGTCCAACATCCTTCATGCACAGTGAAGTCATTTCTTGATAGAATTTTTGATCGTATTTTTGAATTATTTTTTTAGATGCATCTCCATCTTCTTTGTTGAGTTTCAAATGCATTTTGGACGTGACTACTCTGGAACAGCATGGATACATTCATTAGTGGACTGCACCACCATGCTGTGTGGTATGTGACCATTCAGATCTTGTTTACTTCACTGCACCTTAGAGAAGATACATTCGAATAAATACTGTAGGAACCAAGTCACCAATTTTACCTCTTGTGAAGGTAGAGCCTCCAAAGTACTATAGATCGCCTTATTTCCAGTCTTCACAAAATTATTTTACCAATCATAACTGGTTCATTGAACAAATGATGTGTAGCAATTATGGAATCTCATTACAAATGTTTTCCGAGATTAAGATTAGAGACAACCATCTAATTTGTTATCAGCTCTGTTCTAGTGCCCTGATAGTGTGCTTCATCATTGTCTTTATTATTTCCATCCTTTTTAAAAGCTAATGTATGTCATTTCTTGTTGATAAATGATTATGGTTAATTGTTAATATATAAATGTAAAAAAAACTGAGGGATGCACCCTTTAGCTTGGAAAACATCTTGAGAAGACGTGACAACAGCTAGACTCAAATCAGCAGGTCCTTTTGTTTATGCTGTACAGTACTTGCTGCTGTCAAAACACATAAAAAAGAATTTTTGAAGAACTAGTTGTTCGTTGGGATTTGTCATCTTAATTTAATATAATAAATAAATAATAATAATAATAACAACAATAAGCCTTAATAAGTGATACTAACGATTTCAAAGTTACACATCATTGCTATCTGCTGTTTATTCTAATTTAATTATTGATAGCCAACCACTAAGTCAACCTATTACAGTAATTCATTTTTTAAAATGTATTTTAGTTATGGTTAACCTTATTGCTTTGTGTTTTTATTATTTCATTTGAAATAGCTCCATTGGGCAGCTTAATTGGGAATCGGCTGTCATGTCGTGTAGCTGTGATAGTGGGAGGATTTATGGCTTCTTCTGGCTTGGTTCTCAGCAGTTTTGCCACCAGTCTGGAGTATCTCTATCTCACTCTAGGTGTTTTAACCGGTAAGACACTCTTAAAACTTCTTAAACTCTTAATTGGTAGAAAATATAAGTTTTTATTTATGAACACTTCAATGCAGATGTGTACAGCTTCTTAAATAGAGTAGGTAGTAGTTTTAGACACCCCTCTGAAAAGCACTGTATTTTATATTTTATATTTTGATGTCCTTGATTTGTCAAAGCTTTAGCCATGTCCATGGTGGATCTTCCGGAAATCACTATATAGAATGCAGTAACATAGTAGTATGTTACTTAACATAGCAGTAACATAGCAGTACCCCCCCCCCCCCCCCACATAACTAATTGTGTCTGTGTATGTTCACTTCCCCCAGTGAATAGCACAGCGGAGGATTCAGACCATGAATCCCAAGGGTTGTGGTCTACTATAATATACTGATGCAACATCTGTAATAATAACAATACATGTCAGTTTTGTTTAGTTCAGTTTTGAAATTAGATATAATATTTAATGTAATATTTAATTAAGAATGTAGTAAAGTCATTTCAGTCAAGTCATTTCATAATGGTTTGTCTAACACTGCTTGTATGAAATTATGCTTTATATCAGTTGTATGTTGTTACAAGTGCAATTTCTTTATTTGCAGGTGTTGGCTTTGCTCTGTGTTACACACCGGCTATTGCTATGGTCGGTGTGTATTTCTGTGAGAGGAAAGCTTTGGCTTACGGCATCGCCATGTCTGGCAGCGGCATTGGTACATTTGTTCTGGCCCCTGTGGTGCAGCTTCTAATTGAACACTATTCCTGGCGTGGGGCTCTGCTAATCCTGGGTGGTTTAGTGTCCAATCTTTGTGTGTGTGGTGCTCTTCTACGACCCATCACTCCTAAAGAAGAAGATACCTGCCCCTTGCCTGTAGACTTCGAGCAAGGGTACGGCTCAAAACTCCTCACTGCAGAGGAGAAACAGCTGAATGGCACACACCAGACAGGCAAAATGCAGTGCTGCTTGCAGTCCCCACAGGACTACCATTTCCTGCTTATGCCAGACTTCCTAGTGTTGGCAGGCTCCTTCCTGTTCCTGGCTAGTGGTTGTAGCTTACCATTTGTTTACCTTGTGCCCTATGCTCTGGACGTGGGTATCAGCCACCACAATGCAGCCTTTCTCATGTCCATACTAGGAGTCATTGACATTGTAGGCAACATCACCTTTGGCTGGCTCACAGACAGAAGGTGGGCTACTGTGGATGCTAACTTACTATTGTATTGATACTTTTTAAAGTTGTAATGCATGGTTTTAATCTAGGTTAATTAAAGATAGTCATTTTAAAGCAGTTCCACAAATGTTCATGCACTGGTTAGGGTTGTTTTCTTAATTAACACGCACCAGTACTGATAGGCGGATAACTATAGATTTTTCACTTTCCTCATTGGTTAGAGTTTGGTGGTCCACTTCTTTGGTCCAATACTTTTTATAAACCAGTGCTGAATCTATACTGGCATTGTAATGAAAATATTCTAGTGGCTAAGTTACAGCATCTAAATAATGACAAAAGATCTAAACAATCAAACAACTGCAGACATCTTTAGCCTTAGCGAGGGTCAAACTCTGCAATAAGTAATTAAATTACACAGCCGGGCAATGATTTAAAATACAAAATCAGTTTTACATTTTACTCTCTGAGGAAAAAGAATTAAAAACTTTGTGATTAGTGAGTTAAGTGGGTAGTTACTCCTCACAGGGGTTTTGATGAAGAACACAGGAAACCCCGAACATCTGTAACGTCAGAATTACGGATTTGAGGCTTAAGATGTATTTCATGATAAACATATTTAAACATTTCATGTTTTTATGGACATTCTTTTTGGACTTTAGTCTTCAGGAGAAAAAAAAAACCCAGCTGTCTCTTTTAAGTCTGTTTGTCTAGCTGTTCAAATAAATAGGCTGAATAAATAGTGCTTCTTATAATAACCTGGAAATCTTTAAAATACATCAATAATACTTGCAATCAATTTTAAGATAATTCTTTTCTTTTTTTACTCAGGTGTCTGAAGAAATACAGAAGCATTTGCTACATGGCTGCTGTGGGGATGGAGGGTCTCTGCTGCTTTTTCATTCCTCTTCTACGTACATTTTGGTTGCTGGTACCCTTCTCAGTGATCTATGGCTATTTTGATGGTGCCTATGTGGCCCTCATCCCCGTGGTGACATCAGATGTGGTGGGAACAGCATACCTGTCTTCTGCACTTGGTGTGGTTTACTTTCTCCATGCCATTCCATATCTGCTTAGCCCCCCTATAGGAGGTGAGACCAACAGCTTTTTAAATGCAGCTTCATTTGTAGTCTGAGGTAGTTCATGTATAGTTTATTCATGTTTCTTTCCCACTTTGGCTTTAACTGCATGCATTTACTTAAGTGCTGCGATAAGAAATATATTTAAAAACCCATATAATAATATATAAATAGGATATAACACACATTGTATGATACCAAAACCACCCCACTCTCTTTTCTGTCTTTGTAGCTAAATGACATAAACACTGCAGTATAGAACTATACTCAAAAGTTCAAAGTACGGAAATGCAGATACAGATTTTACCAGATAACTAATACAAAACAGCAACTCAGCAGTCATAAACTAAGACCATGCCACCAATAATTAACACTTTCATAAAATGCAATAAAAACAAGAATCTGTGATTTATTTAATATTGTACAGATAAATGCACTTTATTTTTTTAATGACCAACATTATTACATTTTGTAAATATTTATTATTTATTCAAGTAAATATGAATATAAAATGTATAACATTGTTTAAAAGTTAAAGAGTATTTAAGTTACAGTTTCTCAACATTCCACAATAAGATGAATTGGTAATGAATGATACATAGAAAATTTTGCAAAGAGATTCCAACTAGATCAGAATTTGATTTTCAAAGTATGTTCTCACCTGAGCATATGGGTTTAGAAGAACCAACCATTCGTAGCCTTGGGTAGCGAATTAGCAACTAATTACAATGCTATTGGTGTGATGCCATTGATCAGTGAACAAAATGGGTATATAATACAAGTGCAAATGTGATGTGTGGTAAGCATTTTTATTTTTTGTGTTTCAATACGGAAAGAAATTGTCTTACCACCAGTAATTGGACATTTCCATATTATTTCCTTATACATGACACATATGACATTGCAAATATGCTACAAATTAAGAATATCGTTTTTTAAAGACAGTGGAAAAACCCCTCTACTTTAGAAATCTTATGCTACAAAGTAATTGTTACAAACCCTTCACCTCCGACATTTAAGTATAAGAGTTACAAACAGTTCTTTACAGTAAAACACAGGCCTCAAATATTTCTTTCAGTTTTGCTTGTGTTTGATAGAAAATTCCTTTAAATTGTAATTGTAAGTAGAAATTTGTTATGAATACATTTCTGGTCATTTTACAGATTTTTACAGAATTTGCCCAAACAATAATGTTGTGTTGTTGTGTCAGGTTGGTTGGTGGATACAACAGGTACCTACACCGCGACGTTTTTCCTGAGTGGCTTTGCACTCATTTCCAGTGCTTTCCTGCTGTGCACCAGCACTGCCATTCACTACTGTCAAAGGACTCGAAGGAAAGCACGAAACAAAGACGTCACATCAGAACCATGTGAAGCCAAAAACGAAGACTTTTATACCACACAAAAAAGCACCTACTGATCTCAAGATTTAGGACTTCAGGAATCTGTCATGGTTTTTATGTAAAAAACAAAGATTTGAAAACTTGAATAGTGGATGATGACACTTGTGTTAAATTAGCTGTTCAAAACCATGCTAATGTGCCTTTCCTACCTGCTTTATAATTCTCTTCAAATATATTTTATATTTAGAAAAGAATTAAGAAGCCTGAAGAACAGTTGGTGAGTTCGAGTTGGTGCATATTGCATCTAAACCTTTTTCTAACATGTCCAGATGTGTCATGTGTCCGTTCCATGTTTTCATTTAGTTGCAATATGTTGTCTTTTATGTATGATTTATTTTAAAAAAGTGAAGGATTTATTTATCTACGGAGATTTGTAGAACATTTTATGGTTTTCCTGTAAGCAGGAAATTCTACGTTTTATAACATGTGGTCCTTAAAACTTTCAGTGCCTGAAGTGGACAGTGCTATCTCCTGGATGATGTTGGAAGGTCCTTTGAATAATGTCATAACATGATTTGTGCAGTGGTAGCTCAGTGGTTAAGGTGCTATCAGGTTTGCCAGTTCATACACTGTTGGACCCCTGAGCGACGAGTTATAACCTCAACTGCTTGAATTGTTTTCAGTTGTAATTAAAAGGCGGTTAATATAAAAGTGTCCTGGTAAGTGCCGTGTATGTAAGTAAATCAAGTGCACTGAATTATAGTATTCAGTGACATTTTGCATAAAGTAGTTTTTCAAATGTCTTAAGTTTTATAAAAAGAGAAATGAACAGATGCTTAATGTACTGATCAAATTCTCTGAACCTCAAAGGACATTATACTTAATAAAGTGCACACTTTTAACTATCTGTCTTCATTTTCATTTGTTTTCTTTAAGACTGTAGGGTTGCTGCAGATTGTGATATTTATTCTTTATTTTCGTTCGCTTTAAGGACCTTTCTTCAATTCTTAGAAGAAAGACTCTTGTTGTTGGCTTCTTGTGAAACAAATATCTAGATTTAGTATGATGTTTAAGTGTAAGGTCATCATATAACCAGGGAACCAAAGGTTTAAAAGTACCAGTTTAATAAAAAATGTTTGTCTGTTTAGGTTAGTGGGGTTTATCAGTAGTGAAGTGTTAGTGTAAAGGTTTTCTTGTATGGGTGTGTTGACTGGTCTGATATGATTGGTACAGTTTTGAAGTGTGCAAAATGTAAGGTAAGATACAAGTAGAATGTGATTACTCCACAGCAAGCTGAAGTTCAGAAAGAATACTGAGGTATTCATTATTATGTACATATCTAAGAGCTTTCTCATAAAACTCCTGAGCCTGTTGTATGTCCCCCTGTTCCTTATGAACCAATCCCAGTATTGCAAACGCATCTCCAACTTGTGAGTTTCTGCGAATTCTTCTCTCTGCTATCTTTATCAGATTTTTGGCACTTACTTTCCCTTGATAAGTTGTTGAATTCAGCTTCAGAGATTTAATGTAGTGTTCAATGGCCAATGACTCACATTTCAGACTGTACTGCTGAAACTGTGCATAGTATTGATGAAACATCTGATGCTCTTCATTTTTTTCTTCTACTTTCTGACGTGCAAGCTTAAACATCTCCTCTGCTCTTGAGAAATCTTGGTTCTCACCATATTGAAGGGCCAACTCAATCATGGCCAGAATAAAACTGGGCTTCAGTTCAGTGGCCTTCTCTAAATGATAAATGCACTGTTTACGCGCCTGCCTAATCTCATCATTCTTGCTATAGTGACTATGTTCACTCTGAAGACCAATTTTAGTCTTCTTGTAACAAAGGGCTAGTTGATGGTGTATAAAGGCAGAATTTGGTGCTTTCTCTAGGGCTCTTTTCAGAAGAGTAGTTGCTCTCTCCAAAGATCCCTCATGACGAAAAAACTTTGCGACGTATCGAATCACACGTGGATGGTCAGGAGCACTCTCTAATGCAGTCTCCACTAAACTTTCAGCCTCACTGTATTCTTTTTGAAAAGTTAATCTCAGAGCAAGCAATACTTTAAGAACATTATCATCTGGGTTTGTTTCTATTGCACGTCTCAGTTGCTTGATTGTGGGTGATTCAGTTGAACTGACAGTCTCAGTTTCTGTTCGGAACAGAATGATGGCAAGAC
>JAYDZG010000008.1:15642978-15658738 GCA_034509265.1 Microcambeva bendego | reverse complement strand
ATGGCATCAGATCAAGAAGAAAAGATCTTCTTGGGTTCAAATCCCAAAGCTGCCATCTTAATATGTGCCTTGACTTACAGAGCTTGAAGTGTGTACTTGACATGAACAAGTGACTTTGGGAACATAGTTTTTTAATCAGCAATTCCGATGCCTACACCACACACAATGCTGCATCATAAGCAATGGTTAGCTTGCTGTTTCGTTTTGAGAGTTATCAAGGCATGAGGTAGCGTGGCCGAGCGGTCTAAGGCGCTGGATTAAGGCTCCAGTCTCTTCGGGGGCGTGGATTTGAATCCCACCGCTGCCAACCAATAATTTTTCAATAGGGGATCTGAATGTTTGCACAACAGAGGCCATGTTTCCTCATTCTGATCTGTTCTAGAGGATTGGCTGTCCAACGATGCAGCAAATAATGTGATTGGAGATCTTGGCATACGGTTTACATGAAGCTAAACATTTACAAGCTGCTGCCAGAGAACACCAGATTGATATTGAAAACGCCAAACTTCAATATGGCATCAGATCAAGAAGTAAAGATCTTCTTGGGTTCAAATCCCAAAGCTTCCATCTTAATATGTGCCTTGAGTTACAGAGCTTAGTTGAAGCGTGTACTTGACATGAACAAGTGACTTTGGGAACTAGTTTTGAACGTAGTTTTGAATCAGCAATTCCGATGCCTACACGACAATTGTTATTGGTCTGCTAAGTGGGCTAATGGACAAGTGGGCGCTCATAACTTTTGGCCAAAACACAAATAGATATGACATTTCACATACTGCCCCATTACAGGCAACAATGCAGTTATGACAGTTATGCAGTTATGGGGATTGATATTTATCATTTCGGTCTCTCTCTCTATTGTTAGAGGTTGAAAATATACAATTAATCACAGACCCTTGAATGAAGCATATAGTGCCGTGGTTTGGAAGAAGAAATGTTGAAACAAAGAAATCCCTTTCACACTGACTGTCTTGTGGCTCGTCTTGCCAGCTAACCGTAACAACACCGGTCTTACATAACTCACCGGCTCGCGATCAGTCAGTATTCTTTAAGTATTCTGTGCTGTGATTGGTCCAATGGCGGTGCTGAAGATCTGCGCAAGGTGATTGGCTGGCGAAGGTTGAAGCAACGAATGTGATTGGAGGGCTTGACCTACATTTAAAAACCTTACGTTGGAATCAGGTACACGTGTATATTGTGTTTAAATACTACATTTTTGTGTGGAAAGTTCATGTTTATTAGGTTTTTTTGTGGCACCTAGATATTGTGACTGATTTTCGATTCACCAAGATGTCTATAGGAACGCGAACTGTTGGGCGGCCTTTTAATATGTTTCTCTACACAATACTGCCACCTTCTGGCCAGGTTTAGAGTTAACTTGACTGGAAATAGGTTTGACTCATTATTTGACTTCAGCATTTCTTTCTTGATGGATGCTAATGTGGTTGAACACTTAATTAAAGCATAAGATAAAGAAACGGTAATAAATTTAGTGCACCGACGCGTGGAAGCAAACGACGTTGAATCCAACCCAGAAGCAAATTTACACTTACTTGCGGAATTAATCTCATTGATACTTTGTTTCACTAATATTTCAATATTATCGCCACAAAGCATGGGAGGTGAAGAAGTTCTGCTATTTTCACGATTTATTCACAAGTTTAGATTAGTGTATCTTACTAAGAGTTGCAATGGGCCCAGCATCAATGGAAAACGTTTTGGACGAAGAAGAAACATGACCTGCATAGAAAAGGTTTTTCAAAACTTCATTACTATTTTTTATGAAAGCACGTTTACCTCTTTGTAATAACTGACTCAAACCACAACATTTTGAGGACCTAGTCTGTAATTAAATTAACGTCAGCTGCAGATTTTAGCATGTCCATTATTGTCCACTAGATGGCGCTCTGCATTTAGAAAATTACAAGTTTATTAGTTATGGCAATTTTCCAAGTTTGGCCCACAAAGTATTGTTAAAGGGTTCATCATCTTCTGAACTGTGTATAAAATCCAGAAGTAAATATCTGGAAAGAAAAGCTGAAATAAAAGTTTTAACCTCAAATGCATATTTTAAGGCCAGACACCAGATTATCCATTTGGGTCTGGCCTTAAAATATCCATTTGAGGTTAAAGCTTTTATTTCAGCTTTTCTTTCCAAATTTTTACATCTGGATTTTTTTCCAAATCTTTTCAGTTTACAGAAGAAATGAATGGATTGGCTTCACTGTTACAAACAGAAAATACGAATGAGAATCAGGCATCAATATTATTTAACTATTTAATCAAATTTCCTGAAAACAAAATGTGCATTAACTTTACTCAGTTTTTTTGTACTATTGTCGTTTTGTTATATTGAGTATAATTACCTAATTATTGTTTGGAGTCTCTTTGTTTTTCTGTTCTTGTTGGGTATTCTTTTTTTGGATATAACAAAGCTGGCCTTAAATGATCCAGTTCTGGGTGTGTTAAACTCAGTCATTGTTACAATCATGGAAAATAATAAGAGACCACTTCAAAATTATCACTTTATTTTACTTTACAATTTCTAAGTGTGTGTTAAACAAAAATGAGCAGGGTTGTTTTATTCTCTTCATATTCCTATTATAGTTTATAGAAAAAACAACACTGCTTATTTTTGTGAATCACATGCTTAGAAATTGTGAACTAAAATAAAGGGATAATTTTGAAGTGGTCTCTTATTTTTTTCCACGACTGTATATACTTTTTTTTCTTCGGTGATGCGTCATTATTTCAAAAATTCAATAATGTTTTTGTACACGGCTTTCGTACATGAGCCCCCTGGAGACGGTGTCACTGCGTTTTTCAAATTATTATGAAGTCTCACACATTAGCAAAGTTCAAAGGTTTATTAATCAAATTACAAAAGTATTGGTAAAAGTAGATCTGAGCTACACACATGCATCGGAAGAAGCTCTGTCTTTGTGTTTGTCCCGTCAAATTATAGTCGCAGCACCTCCTTTCCTGAGGACCCCCTAACTCTTGGATTCTTGGGTTCTCGGAGCGGCAGCAGTTTTAGGTTGTCTGCCCACTCAGATACTTCCTGACATTTGGTCATGAGTTCACCTTTATACAAAAAATAATGTTTTAATTTATACTAAGACAATTTATCACTTACTTCCCAAATTATTGTATTAGCCCATAATTCAACACAAACATCAGTGTATGATACTATGAATCACAATCCATGTTCAAAATTTATAACAGTTCTTACTGTTATCTGTTTGCAAGAGCTATATTTTGTTATATTTTGTAACTAAAGAACAATGTTGGTTAGTTTTCTTGGTTTGCTTGTTAGGGTTTTAAC
Source organism: Microcambeva bendego (assembly GCA_034509265.1). Lineage (NCBI taxonomy): Eukaryota > Metazoa > Chordata > Actinopteri > Siluriformes > Trichomycteridae > Microcambeva > Microcambeva bendego. The sequence continues at coordinate 15,655,413 of JAYDZG010000008.1, read as the reverse complement.
ATGGCCATGCTGGTTACATTTATGACAGGAACAATGGATATTCGTCAGTTCACATGGTCACACACAGTCATGGACAATTTTGTATCTCCAATTAATCTGACTGCATGTCTTTGGACTGTGGGAGGAAACTGAAGCACCCACAGTAAACCCATGCATACATGGGAAGAACATGCAAATGCAAAAGTGTCACCCTACCAGTAAAAAAAATCAGGTATAGCCACAGTGGCATCCAGGTTTCTTAGCAGTTTGCTTGTTGATTGACCACATTAGAGCTGAGACAACCTAACAGCAAATAATCTAAAAAAAACCTCATGAAAATGAAAACTCATGAAAACAGTGTTCCAGAAAATCGAAAATCACCCTTCAATATTTTCCCCCTTTTAAGGGATATTTTATTTGGTGTCTAATGTTTTCTCTGGTATAATCATATCCCAAATCTTATAAAACATATACTGCAAATGCTTTTACATTTAAATAGGTGTCATTTAGACCTGTGGTAAGGTTGGTGCAGTGCCAAAAAGAACCATGTTTGTTTCTATAAGCGATTCGTTTTATTACATGACGTCAAAGACGTGTCACTTCCTATGGTGATGCAATAAAAAAACGAAAGCCTAAGTACAAGCTGGAATTTCCGATGTGGGAGGAGCAAAAGGAGGAGGGTCTGGTGTCTTAATATGCCTGTTAGTAAGCAGCCTCTCACTTTCAGCCAGATTCAGAGCTGCAAGATGTTTCAGCTGCAGGATACCTGGGACACCATCAGGCAGTACGAGACCTGGCTAAGGTCTCCTATTTTCCCTGTTCTTTTTTCACTGATTGTCTACCTAAGCTTTTGTCTACCATTCGTAATCCTGGACTTGCTGTCACCTCGAGTGCCTTTAGTGATGAAATACAAGATCCAGCAGAAGAGTGAAGTATCACTGAAGAAGATGTGGAATTGCCTGGCTCTTTCCCTTTATAACCACGTGGTGTACATCTTTCCACTCAGCCTGCTGCACTGGTACTGGAGACCTGTCATCTATCCAGCACAAGCACCGGGTTTTCTTGAAATCATTCAGCATCTGGTGGCCTGTCTGCTGCTCTTTGACTTCCAGTACTTCATCTGGCATGTGCTGCATCACAAGGTGCCCTGGCTCTACCGGACCTTTCACAAGGTGCACCACAAGTACACTTCTACCTTTGCTCTTACAACTGAGTACTCCGGCGTCTGGGAGACACTGTCACTCGGTTTCTTTGCAGCTGTGAACCCCATGGTGCTGGGCTGCCACCCATTAACTGAGATGCTATTCCATATCCTAAACATGTGGCTGTCGGTGGAGGACCACTGTGGGTATGATCTGCCTTGGGCAACACACAGACTTGTGCCTTGGGGACTGTATGGAGGTGCTCCACATCATGATCTTCATCACCAGAAGTTCAAGGCTAACTATGCTCCATACTTCACTCACTGGGACAAGCTCTTTGGGACATTTCACCTAGAATGAACAAGCGAAGAGGAACTTTTGAACCACAGAAAAATTTTATATTAAAATGCTCCTGAGACTTTTGGTTCAATGAATCTACAAAACCTGTTGATAAATCATTAATATTTATTTATTAATAATATTAAACTGTGATAGTAAATATTTATGCATTAATAATATTAAACTGTGATACTAAAGCAGACCTTAAAGAGTATATTGCAGCCTAAATAATAAGCTCAAAAATAGTTCAAGTAATATGTAAGGGGTATTCATATACCCAAGAATCACCAAGAAACTGAATTTTGTGGCATGACCCTACTTAAAAAGTTACATTTAACAGTTAATGGAACAGTGATCACTTTATTCAGCTTCTGGTCATGTGTATGTGATCAGGAGCGCTCTTCTGTCATGCTCGAACGTGCAAATTTTAAAATCAGGTTTTCTTTATTGGTTGGCAGACTTGACTTCAACAGAAATGTCAAGCTTGATTGACTGTGTACAAAAACCCTGGTGTTCCTGCTGCTGCTTATCCAAGAAGATCTGTTTTTTGGTGATTCATAGATAACAACCTTACAGCGTAAGGTGACTGTCTTAAAGTTTCTTTTTAAACCTTGGCATGAGACCACATTTCTGTTTCACATGTAATCACAGTTTTAGTAATATATATTGAAATGTAAAATAACACAGTGGAATAATATTTATTTATTTATGTGCATTATTTATCTGTGAATTTTAAGACATGTATTTGTAAGTCATGGTGGTTTGATTTGTTTATTATTCTGCTTTTACCAGGCAATGTTTTAAAGTAAAACTTGACGTCTGAAAAAGCATCTTTATCCAGCGTGAGACACCATGTTTAGGTTTCATGGCACACGCCAATTTTTCAGCACTACTAACAATACATTGCATTAACATTTAGCACCACAAAATTAAAAAAGTTGCTGTATGATTTGAAAATGACATTTATAAGCTACAAGTATTCCTCTATGTATATCAATAAATGTACATTCCACATATGATCCTATACAGCAATTTGATATTTAATATAACTTCTTACATTTTCCTTCTAAGTTACAAATAAATTCAAATGAAATAACACTCTTTCTGGGAATGTTTCTCTTTCTTTGCAGAGTTAACTATTTACTTCGTTGGTTTGTGACACAAAGGGCAGTGAAAGCTTTTCCCTGTCTTAAACAATGAAGTATTTCCCAGAGGTGCTTGATCATTATCTGGCCATAAAATACACAGTAATGTGTATAACACATGTGGAAGTACCTTAAAGGAGAGAGAACATTCCCAGCTTGAGTTTACTAAAAGCATTGTGACAGAAACTTGAGAGTGACATTGGTTACTCAATACAAAACAAGCTATGGAGGGTTAAGTACCAGTGGCAACTGGTTTAGATTTATCCATGCTACACAATTTGGTTACCTCTAAGATGGTTCAAGATCTGATTAATGGTCATTTAAACATGACTGTTTGGCTAATTCCTACCACCCTGACCAAAGCTCCTTTTGCTTGGATGCCAAATTTGCCAAGACAACAACTTCAGATTAATATCTACGCAAATATCACATTATTATCTAACTTCACATTTGAAATATTTGGCCAATAGCATGACATAGATTCGAACCCTTCAAATTAATATCTAAAGTTAAAAACTTTTCTGCATTCAATTACTGAAGCATTTATGTCTTTTGTGCACATTTCTTTTGACCTGATAGTTTTCTTTACACATAGGTATGTACTGATTAGACACATAATAAAGCTCATCTAACATCTAGAAAGGTGGAAGAGAGATCTAAACCATACAGAGATTTACATAAGCAAGGTTTGATAGCTTGAAACATTAAGGATAGACACATGTCAGGACCAGTCTGTCTTTAAAGGCAACTGAAAGTGCATAAGCCCACAAAATTACTCAAAGTTACTCAATGTCATGTCATGTCATGACAAGTTTTTTTTATATATAAAAGAAGAAAGTTTTTTTCATCTGGTCCTGGGTTCGATCTCTGGGTGGGGCGATCTTGGTCCTTTCTGTGCGGAGTTTGCATGTTCTCCCTGTGTCTGCATTGGTTTCCTCCGGGTACTCCGGTTTCCTCCCACAGTCCAAAGACTCTGAATTGTCCTGTAGGCAGCTGTGATGGACTGGCACCCCTCCAGGGTGTTACCATGTGCCTTGCGCCTGTCGAAGAGCTGGGATAGGCTCCAGCACCCCGACCCTAATTACTATAAGGGGTTAAAGAAAATGAACTAAACTGAACTGTAACAATTTACAAAGGTGTAAACCCTGTATGACATTAAAAAATTGAATCCTTGCTTGTAGGGGTTGCCATAGTGGATCGTGGTCCATACTTTTGATTTGGCTTTTTTATGCCAGATGCCATTTTTTCAGGCTTGGGACCAGCACTACAATGCACTGGTTTGTGCATTTTAATGGCTAGAGTGGTGCCAAGTTGACCACCGATGCCAAGGTTCAAACCAGGGAGTTCAGTCTCTGGTGTGCTTGCTTAATTTCCCACTGCTCCACCGGGGAACTTACGATAACGAAAATTGACACTACTAGTCACCATGTGGTTTGGACGTGTGTGTACAAACACATCTGACACATCTCTACATACAAATGTGATTCGGTATGTCTGGGGTAGACGGCCATGCTGGAATGGTGACTAAGCTGATGTGTGCTAGTGCATTGTGTTAAGTGAACACTAAACATAAGAAGCCGGCTTGATCCTGGCCAGGGTAAATGAGGGCAAAACATGACAGATTTTGAATCAGTGTGCACAGTGACTGTGGGAATTGTATTTTTACCATGATCAAGTTAAAAAAAGAAGCAATGCTTTAAAAAAAACTTTACTTGAATCATAAGGATCCCCACTGACCACCAAGGAATAAAAACCACAGAGTCAGAAACTATTTATCAAATGCTCAGGGGAAATTCTAGCAGATCATTATCAAACAGGAAATGACTCATTTCACTTAATATCATTTCAGACATGCTACAATCTAATGAATTTTTTAAATACTTGCTCATGTTTAAGTTATTTGTTTGTCATTTTAAAGTATGGATATGCTAAAATAGTTTTTTGCAAAGATAGGGTCTGTGGTTGCAGAGATGACGAATTGTCACCTAATTTCTAGTGAAGGAAAACAAACCACTGTTTGACGTGAAATTTCCTTTTGTGGTAGACTGTTCATCAGCAGGGTCTTATATTTTTATCTCTCTTTTGGAACTTTGTTGACTCATTCTGATAAAATTAGGCAGTGGAATGAGATTTTATTTTAATGCTAAATTTAATGCTGGAAATTTAATGCTAAAAGTTGAGAACAAAAAAAGTTACATAGGCATGTTTGTTAAAAACACTGATATGTTTGATTAAATAATAATAATAATAATAATAATAATAATAATAAATGTTATGCTCTGGTTTCCTCCCTCCATCCAAAAACATACAGTCAAGATAATTGGAAACACTGTGTCTCTCCTGTGATGTCAGCATCTGTTGAGGATTCACAATGTACAGAATATTAATCACAATTAGTTTTGTGACAACTATTTACCACAAAAATAATTATGACTAAAGGTCTACCCCCAATAAAAAGTAATATGCAGGTATCTGATGGCATGTGGGTGTTTCCCCTCCTCCACACTCATAAATTGTGGGTAAGTTTTGTTTTGCCTTGAATTTCCTTTTGCCTAAACTTGTCTGTGATGCATTAAATGGAAACTCACAAAGATATGAGGAGAACATGCAAAATTTACAAAAAAGAATCTGGCTGTCAAACTGTCAGGAGTCGAATAGGAACGACGCAGACACAGGGCCGCGCTGACAGCTTCAGAAGCCTAGTGGCAGCGCCAGAAGTTGCCTACTTCTATGTAGGAAGTAAGTGAGCAAGGCAGCTTATCATTCCCTGAATGAATTCTATTTACATTATTTCTTATGGGAAAAACAGATATAACAGAAGAACATTTTGACTTAAGAACAACCGCAATTAAACCATAAGTCAATGTTATTTAAAATATTCTGTGCTTCCAGGTGATGCATTGGTTCAATGGGTTAGTATTGTTGCTCACAATAAAATGGTACTGGGCTTAACTCACAGGGGAAGCAGTCAGAGTCCTTTCTGTGAGGATATTGCTAATCACTGTGCTCTTTCCTTTGGGAACTTTATGTCCTCCACCAGACCTTGATGTGTAAGTGAAAGAAATGTGATTTTTGCGAGACTGAACTTGATCTGATGAATCATGTTTTACCTTGAAATACCTGTAATTAGATGTGATCTGCAAATACTATCAAGCAAACATTATGCACTTCCCACTTCCCCCCTGATCAGTATTACACAATTTCTTTGGAAAGTTTCTACATGTTGATTTTAATCCAGACCTTAACTGGTGTGGGATGTTGGGATTGTGGAGGACTTACTATCTCATCGTAAACAATGAGGAATGTTTTTTTAGGCATACAATGTTCAGTTCAGTTGATTTTTTAAACCACTTATTCCAATTAGGGTAGGGGTGCTGGAGCCTATCCCAGCTCTTCAACAGACTCAAGGAACATAGGAGGGTCACTTTGTAAGTCACTTTGGATAAAGGCATCTGCTAAATGATATAAATGTAATATTCACAGTAATGTTTAGGTACACTTTTGTTTGTTTCTTTGTTTGGATTTTAATGTCATGTTTTACACTTTGGTTTCATTCATGACCGGACACGGTTACTCTTTTCACACAATGTTCATAAAGCTTATATCAAACACAGTCATGGACAATTTAGTATCTCACCTCAATAGCATGTTTTTAGACTGTGGGAGGGAACCGGATCAGCTGAAGCAAACCCACAAAGACACGGGGAAACTCCACACAGAAAGGGCCCGGACCGCTCCACCTGTGGATTGAACCCAGGACCTTAAATAACACTTAAATAACTTTTGTGTCCTTCACTTGATGAGGCAATCTTCTGCTCGTTCTTTGTAGAAACGTAAAAAGGGAAAGTCCCTGCACTTCTACAGAACTTTCTACTGCATTCCAGCCACAGCCACCTAGTTAACCATGAGCCTCAGAATGAACCATGCACTTAACTTGTCCAACAAGTCCTAATGCAGACTGTGTGGGAAAATTCATGGTGCATTGAAACCATGTGATGCAAGTGATGTAAACTTTTATTTTGATCATCCATTCATTGGCTCCTTTATCTCATTCAGGATTGTGGTGGGTCCAGATTATTGGGGAAAGTTCGCCAGTCCATCAAAGATTGGCCAGATTTATTCAATTTAAACATTTTGTATAACTCCAAAATACACACTAGACAAAGGGCAAAGATACACACTGGACAATTAGCTTTTTAATTTCTTGTAATAATTTTAACAATGACAGTTAACATGCTCTTAAATAATCTATCTCCTTATGCCTGTGTGGAAAGCAGAAATGAAAAAAAAAAATAGAAGGGAAAGTCCCCAGCACCTGTATTCCACCCATGGCCACATTGTTCACCGTGATGCAACATTGTGATACACAATGAAATCAAATGACCGTAGGCCGTTGTTGTTGATTTTTCTTCATATTTATTTATTTAAAGTTACTTAACAGGTGTTCCTGTGAGAAACTTTTGTGTTGATTGATTAATTACTTTATAACAATTATCACATATTATAACATCATACAATGACATATAGGACAGAAAAGAATAACAATTCTGACAGTATTGAAATGCAAAAAAATATCTAAAATTACATTGAAAATATAAGCAAATAGAATATAAGTCTCACTCGAACCACTTCTGAACCAGCGAGATGTGGCTTTTCTGGAAGAGGGGCGGACAACTAGGCCAAAGGCTCCGAACAATTATTGATCAAATGGCTCATTTGAGTGATTGATTTGTGGTCATAAAGAACCGTAGTGAGTTAACATTATTTAGAAAGTGTTTTCCTCCTAGTTTTAATGGTTATTTTTTTTGTACACAAACTAATTGTACAGAAAGGTCATTGTTACTGTTGGAATTTATATTATCAAAAGCTTCATGTGAACCAGAGGACACTGTTTGATTAAAGATTGTTTTAGTGTTTTAGTGTTTTAGTAAAATGGTTTGTAAAAATCTCAATTAGGAAAAAAACATTATATTGGGGTATCATTGAAATGTTTAGTTGTTAAACCAGTAGTATTTAATTTGATTACTTCTAAGATCCTACCTGGATTCCACTAAGGTGAATCAGGTTAAACTAAATTGATCCTATAAAACTAAAAATCACTGTATACATATATAAAACATTACATATACCGGTTGAAGCTACCTAACGTAAGTGTGGTTTTGCCCTGATTGTCCCAAAACAATAACAGTGGGAATATTTTTAAGCATTACAGAGGTACATAACTGGCCACTGGGTGGCAAAAACGTCTTAGAGAAACATGTACAGTCGAACTCAAGTACGTAAGAAACGATGAAGCTCAGTGAATTAGATATTCAGTTAGTATTGGGGGGTTTTACAGTATAAATGTGAAAAAAATGTGTACATAAATATTTGTTCACTCAACTATTTAGAATTCTAATAATTAAAATTTACACTGAACATATAAACTTTTCCACGTCAAACTTCATAGTCAAAGTGGTTTAGAAAACACTCCCTTAAAAGAAAGCCTTTCACATGGTCTATAACACTCATTTACTCACTTACAATAACTCACAATGATGAAAAGATAACATTCCAAAATGCTATGATAAGGTATCTGAAGGTATGGTTCAGGTACAGGCCTTCTGTCAGGTCAACACTACCTGCAGAGCAATCCATCTGATAATAACCACACATGTCACATCACATCCCAGGCTATTCTAAAAAGTCCATCGATAAGATAATAATTATGTAAAACCTACACAATTGAATCTATTCTCATTGAATTGGTCGATGATTTGCCAGTGGTTTGAACAGGAAACTCACAAACAGGTGTTTGTTATATGTACTACTGAGCTAATAACTTACTAGCTTCTCCAGAGTTTCCATTCTGTCTATTTTCAAAAAATCAGATTTTTTGTTTTCTTAAAAGATTAAGTCACAAATAGCTTCATGATACATTGAGTAATCACATGATTAATGATTAACTGATCCATGAATAAGCATAGGATTTGTAAACAGATCTGCGTTTCACTGAATTTTGTGTTTGTATACTAATCTTATTTATTTATTATTCTTATTTATATGAATGTTGTGTGGTAATCACGTTGAAGTAAAGAATCCAGCATTTAGATCCAAACATCATGAAAAGAAACAATAGGTCAATAACAGGAAGCAAAGGGATACCAGAATTACAGAGTGAATGTTAAATATTTAATCAGTCAGTCATTGATAGAGAGCCAAAGAGGCACATTTCGACAGAAAGAAACTACTGTGAGGGGGTTCTGCCCTGATGTGTGTTAATGCTGAGCGAATAGTGAGACATGGAATAGAGGAGTCTTTAAAGAGAGCAGCTGCCTTGCCATTTTCGGTCATAAGTACATGCCAAAAGATCAGTTAGTCCACCGCCCAGTAGCAAACATTTCTCCAATCTGCTGGTGCTGCTACTAAATCTGATAAAATACAATCCTGAAAACAACTAAAAGTTAATTAGGGTCCTAATACCTCCCTCTACTCTGATGGAGGTTAATTTAATGGTGGATATGGGCTATTGTTTCTAATGATAAATCTTCTCTACAGTTTCTGTGCCAGCTAGAAACATTTCACTGGTTTGTTTTGGGGAGTCTTATACTTTAATAAAGAGGCTAGTCTCTCAATTATTTATGCATTTCTTCATTTACACATTATCAAATCTGTACAGTGGTGCCTGCTGTTGAGCAGCTGATCCATATTAGGAGTTTTATCCCTTTGTGCTGTCTATTTGGCAAGCAGATGGAGCACAGAGGCACAGTGGTGTGTGATTTGTAGTCCTTGATTGATGGTCACCTGTGTCTCATTGAGACATGTTTACTCACTGTGGGTGGAAAATCCTGTGAATATCACAGCTTTCTATTTCCGTTCTCACCAGCTCCTTTGTTTAATTATTTGCTTGTCTTTAAAGCCATGAGCAGCCTGTGATGTCCTATCCCCAGGTCGGGAGGTCTGGGTCTCTGTGGAGTTTGGGTTTTCTCTGGGTGCTCCAGTTTCCTCCCACAGTCCAAAAACTTGCAGGTCAGGTGAACTGAAAAATAATCTTCTTTTGGATATTGGCTCTTGGTAGTATAGATCCCATACACTATGCAGTTTATTGAGCCCTTTTATAGTGCTGAGCTTGGATGCAAGCACATCTAAACATGGCAATGAAGATGTGCACAGCCACCTTTTAATATGCATGAGCAACATCCTCATCTAAAACATTCAATTCATGTTGTCCCTCCTCAAGTGTGCATCCGGGCTTGGAATAGTTCCCTTGCCCATCACTGTGCCCCAACACTTCCTTCCAAAATACACTAATACTCATAACATCTACTGGTAGCCAAACAAACATTCAAATCCTCACACGATGTAATTTTTCATCTTGTTCTATGTTTTTCTCACATTTTTCTTTGAGGTTCTTTTCTTCCTTACATGCCTGGGAGAGAGAGAGGCTGGCTTCCAGGTCTTCTCTTATTTACAGAACAGCTCCTTTTTTGGTGCTGCATTAAAGGCAGCTAGAGAGGAGGGGGGAACTGCAGCCTTTCTTGCACCGTAGACCGCTCAGTGTGAAGCACCGCAAAAAATGAGGCAGACAGTGTTTACATGAAAAAAGGATACTTAATTTGGCCATCTGCAGGCAAGAATGTATCTAAAAAAGCTCGGGTGACCACACTACAGTGTAAGGTAAATTGCAATAGGGAGACATTTTCATTTAACAAGTTAAATAATTAATTAATAGTAAAATATTGTTGTGCTAGTACTGTGTGTAAATAACTTCCCCCAAAATTCCCCCAATGCGTCGTGTAGCTCTTAAAAAGATGTCATATAGTTGTCAAAGGTCAGAATAGAATAAATGGCACTTGATAATAATAATCTCCATGTAATCATACTTCAGTGAAGATTGTCTCCATGATTTCCTCTCTTGGAAATTCTTGACATTGCTTCAGTGAAACTCCACAGCAAGACTGCTTAACCATAGCCAGAGCTGAAATATTTATGGCTAAATACTGAATTGTTTGTTCTGAACTGGGCAAGGCTAGACATGCAGGGGTGGACACATGCAGATATGTTTTTAACACAAGATTAGATTTATTATTAATTAAACTTAAAATAGGTAAAATAAGGCAGATTCAAACAGTACAAGACAAACACATGACACCTATGCTAAATGCAAACTCTAACAATGTTAACTATGCTAATGCTAACTGGGCTAAAACTAATCTAAACACAAATACACAACCTAAGCTAAAGGGTAACTATACCAATGGCTAAAGATAACAGGTGCACCCTCCATAGGTGCAAACGACAGGAAGGGAACACCCTCTGGGGGCACCAACACAAAAACTGCAAGCACCATCTTGTGTCACAGATGAGAGGACTGGAGTACTGGATGGCTGCCTGGTGTCACCAACAAGAAACTTGAAGCGCCAAACTGAGATGCAGACGTGGAACCTGGTGCACTGTCTGGGCTGAAAACACAAGGTCTGGAGCACAGTCTAGGAGTTCCAGCATTAAACCTAAGCCACTCATTTGAGGAACCAACATGGAACCTTGAACACTGCGTAGAGGCACCGACATGGAACCTGGAACACCAACTGGAGACCTAGACATTAGAATTGGAGACCCTGGAGAAACATCTGAAGTCAGCTACATGGACCCTGCTAAGTCGCCTACAGTCAGCAAGGGGTTTCTGTAATGACCAACAAAACCTGGAGAACACTGAACTAGTTTACTCTGACTGGGTGGCTAGAAGGCCCGAGAGTACAAAGCCATTGCTTATGAAACCATGATCTGTAGACAGACACTAAGATGAACACGTAACAGCTCCAACCAAATGCAATAGAGACACAGGACTACTAAGACCTGACGTAGAAACATTGGGGACTGGAACAGAAATAAAAACTCAAAACAAATAAATCTTTCTTCAGCTTTATTTAAATATCTTGCCACAACTCAAAAAATGAAACTTAAAAAGTAGAAAAACAGGGTAAGAAAAGTAATCTGTCTCCTGATTCAGTACTTTGTAGAGCCACTTTCTGCTTTAATTGCAGCCTTGAGTTAAACACTGATCCCTTTCGCATGGGTCCTACCTGCGCAACGCATTCAGTCAAACAAAGTCAGCTCAAGAGTTTGTTTCCTAACACCGGTCTGCGGCTCATTGGTTATTTTTTACCCTCACGGGGCTGGTCCAAATATATCATGAAACACTTCCTCACTTTGGCTCTGTGTGTCGGTGTTAACTGTTAAGATCTTCTGAGAGAAACTGCGAGGGGAAAAAAGAAACTTTTTCTTCTAGCAAATGCTGCCAAATGTCCCCTAATGACGGACATGTTTTCCACAGCAGAGCCTCCATCAGCTCCTGTGGCTGATGACAGTGGCTCAGCAAACTGGAACGTAGTAGAATCTGTGGTAAGCTGGGCTGCCTTCAGAAAGAACATTTAGGTTTTGTAATGAGTATGCTAAAGCAACCAAACCCCTTGGTACATATGTTAAAATTATAAAATGTCAATAAAATTGTCAACACGCTATAACGTCCTTACCACATTTATAAGACATTGTGTACAGTGACTGGATGAGAAAATAAGCCTAGGTTAGTACTTTGATGTCTTCCATCTAAATAGTCTTAAATGTGAGAACACTGTTTAAAACCACCATTCACCAACATAGCAGGCAGTCAGAGGGCAGCATTATAATAAAATTAGTTTAGTTCATTGTCTTTAATCCCTTATACCAGTAAGGGTCGGGGACCAGTCCATCGCAGGTACCTACAGGACAATTCATTGTCTCCAATCAACCTGGTAGCATGTCTTTGGACTGTGAGAGGAAACCGGAGTACCCGGAGGAAACCCACGTGGACA
>JAYDZG010000008.1:15619314-15630758 GCA_034509265.1 Microcambeva bendego | reverse complement strand
TGTGTGTGTGGGGTGTGTCTGCAGTCACGCTGTGTGTAAAACACACACACACACACACACACACACACACACACACACACACACACACACACACAAAAAAAAACGTTATTAGATATTTAGAGAGCAGCTTTGAACAACTGGTTCCTCTTTCTGTATAGCAGATGTATGAACTATATGGCTGCTATGTGACTGGCTGTACTTATAATAATAATAGTCAAAATGCAAAAGGACGTTACCATGGTCACTCTCAACCTATTTGATCCCTCAGGTAATGTGAGGAACTCAACAGGATCATTATGAATATACCTCTGCCTCTTGCTAACACCCCATTATGTTTCAAAAATGACGTCGCTTTCAAATCGCTCATTTGTTTTGTTTTCCTGCGTAGGCAGAATCGAGACAAAGAAGCAAATTCGAGGCTAATGAGAAGAACAACCCACGTGGATCCAGCCGAGGGTCAGCAAGTTGTGATGGTCTTGATAACTGAACAGCTCCTCTACGTTCTCCATGTCGCAGTAGTCTGGCCCAGCTGACTGTTTGGGAACGATCACGTGGGTGAGCATGAACTCGTTATGAGTCTGTAGGTTAAAACAAAAGCGTTTTTAGACAGTTTATTCATCTGCGACATGGCACATAAAATTAACTTAAACCAATTTTTATATGAGCACTGTGTGAGAAATGAATAACCACTGATAGACTTGAACCCAGTTTTGCAAAACCACATTGTAATGCTGGTCACAACACTGAAAATGATTAAGTCTAGTTATTTTCTAGACTGCCAGTGCAAAGAAACAGGTAGGGCCGGGTACAACCACAGTAAATATCCATGACCGTTTTATATTTACATGTTTAAAAATACTACAACTGCATCCAGCAACTGTATAGAATAACATGAAGTTTCTATCGTTCTTATTAGTACGGGAAAGTACTGCTCCATCTGAAAATCAAACCCAGGATAAAAAAGTATTGTTCATTTAAAAAGGTTTGGTGTCGCAGTGAAACAGAGGCTCTTTAAAATCTCAGCACAGGAAATGAAAGTTTTACATTTGACATTATTTATGTGGGTCGTTTAGGGTACTCACACCACAGAAATGATGTGTCAGTGAAATGCTTGATTGGCTTTCTAAAAAAGTGAGTGTTTTACTTCACAACCGGGAAACAACTGGAGTTTTTTTATTTTATTTTATACACATATTTACAAAAGAATGGATTATATTCCGAATTGGACAACACACGCTTATAAATTTAATAGCATCTGGAAGAATAGAAGCGAAGGTAAGCAGTGGTTTGATTTTTTGCTGTATTTTGGATTTCAGCCACTATACAATAATTAATCGCATGATTTTGTTTTATAATGAAAACAAAATGTATCAGTTTAAGCTTCTATGGAACCACCTCGTTGCAGAAATTACATTAATTTGCACAATGACAAGGAAAGTTAAGGCACTAAGTAAAACGGCAAAATACTGTTACAACTAAGCTGTTGTTGTTTTATCTGAATTTACAGATTTATTTATTTATATGCTACATTTCAAATATGTGTCCTGTGTATATTATTTGGACTCATGACTTGACTCTAACTTTGTAAACATCCAAGTCTTACACCCCCAAAACATGCAAAAAGTAATAGAAAAAAATAGCACAGTTTCTAGAGGAGTCAGAGATCATACCAATTTTCCACAGAGTACTCCACAGGTCTCAATGCCCCTCGCTGTGCTGCGGTCAGCCAGCAGCAGGAACCTGTAGGTCAGATCTTGAGGAATCAGAACGCGCCGCAAACCCTCAACCTGCTGATCTAGATTAACACAAATATAAACAAACAATGATTGCACCCAAACTCATCCACACTAAAAGCTTTCCTCGAGTCTTTTAAGGGAGACACTCACTCTGAACCGCAGCTAACGTGGGGGCAGGTTTGGGTACAGGCGTGGCTGGTTTGTTGTGGTTGGGGTCGAGGCGTTTGTGGTTTTTCGGAGTCTGAGACAGACATGAACCATCTGTTTGTTCGGACTCTTTGGAGGCAGCGTCCTGCTTACGGTTGGCCTGTTCCTGACGCCGCAGCTGGTCTTCGAAATAGCGGAACTGCTCGGACTCCAGCTGCATCTTCCTCAACTGTGCCACCCGCTGCCGCTCTTCCTCCAGCAAAGAAAGCCTCTGTAACTGCTCACCGCACACAGCCGCAGGCATGGCTTGGCTCTAGATACACAACCATCCATACATATGTATGACATATATTGAAAAGATGCCTTAAAAAACACAAGCAGTAAATGCAGCAATAATTTTGTTATTATTTATACAAGAAATAGTTCCTACATACAGCATGTATCCATGTATATGTTTAGCCAAAGTACTGATGAGTTCAATTTATCCACTCAACTTTTATTCTATCCTAAAATGTTTTGTGCATGTCCTCCCAAGCCTTCAATAACTAATAAACCATAACCAATAACCAATTATATTTTAACTTCAAATATAAAAGTGGGTAGCACTGCTGCCTCACAACACAAAAGGTCCTGGGTTTTATCCCTAGGTTGGGTGGTCTGGGCTTGGATGTTCTCCCGTGTTTGAGTCCAAAAACATACAGCCAGGTAAATTAGAGAACTTGAATTGTCCTATAGGTGAATGGAACATTTATTAGTTCTCTATGTTATCCTGGAACCTGGAAAACAATTGCACCTGTCACATCTACCTCTTCAGAAGCACGTTAGAGGAAAGCTTTGTTTATATTGGCCAGCCAACAAGCCTCTTTGATGGGTGACTTTTGTCTGTAACCCTAAATTACAGGTTCATGCGTCTCATTTACAGGTTAAGGTTCATCTTGGGTCTTCAGCTACTCTACAGTACAGCACTAACTTCCCTCAAACAAGCTCACAGACATTGAGATGGGTGTGTATGAATGAATCATTACTTCCACCCAGAGAGCAAAGCCAATTAGCATTCAGTTCTGAGCCAGGAATGGTTGTGGTATCACTAGGGCTCTAACTCACAATGCCTGGTTGATGGGCCGAGAGAGGTTCTGCTGCTTAGAAGCAAGAGTTGACAGTGTTAAGGCTTGAAAATTGTAGTTTACTTTTCCTAAGAAGTCTGATCTTTGTTAATGAATAAAAGAAAGATAACAAATAAGGGGTGTGGTTGCCCTTAACTGCATCAACTTAAATCTTAAAGGCCCAGTAACCAAAAAACCCTTAACTAACTGTAATGTTTGTTGTTTGTTTGTTTGTTAGGATTTTAACATCACGTTTTACCCTTTGGTTACATCCATGAAAGGAACAGTAGTAACTCATTACACAAGGTTAATCGTTTCACAAGTTTATATTTCAATTTAGTGTCTCCGATTCAATCTCACTTGCATGTTTTTGGACTGTGGGAGGAAACCGGAGCACCCAAAGTAAATGCAAACTCCTCAAAAAAAGGACCTGGACCCCCTCACCTGAGGATCAAACCCAAGACATTGCTGCCCACTCAGCCACCTTTCCGAAATCATTCTAATTAGAGAAAACACTCATGCAAAGTATCTGTAAATATGATAAAAATACATGCAAATCAGGCCCTTCTTACAATAGAGACACAAACTACTTCAACTAAAAACTACATCCACTTTTCCCCTTTATGTCCTGTTTATTGCTAATGGTATCACTGCAGACATAAAAAATGTAAAGGCGTGTTTCTAAATGTACCTGTTGTTTCAGATATTCACTGTATTCTTTGCTGTATTTCTCAAGGAGAAGTTTCTTTAGTTGATCTTTACGTGGAAAAGCCACCTCCTGCAATTTCTACATAACAAGAAATCATTGAAATGTAAGTATGTATTTAAGGTTCAGATGGGTAAAAAAAAAAGAGAAAGTTACCAGAAGTATAACACAATGGTGATGAGTGTGATCAAAGCTTAGTTATATAAAGGAAATACAATTCCAAAACACAGTAATGGTCATTTTGACATCTCTGAAATTGACAGAGTTTATGCCAACAATCAACACACTAAAAGTTGAGATTCGTGTTTTTATCAGAATACAATATATTCAAAATCTACCACAGGCTGAGATTTGAAGAACTGAGTCAGTTAAATTACCTTCATTATTACTTGCTTCTCAGGAACATTGCATTGCTGATAATCCCGATGATTGGGGAGTTTTTCAACAAATAGCCTGCAGTTAATGAAAAAAACACAGAGATTATTATTATTTCCATCATTATTCCAAAGCAACTTACTGTACTGTGAGTATATTGCCTAAGCAATTTTGTGTTAAGATGCTTGCTCAAATCAGTAGTCGGGCTTAAACCAGCAACCTCTTGATTACCAGTCCTGTACCTTTACCACTAGGGTACAACGGCTCTATTATTAAATATGTACCTGAAATATAATATAAAAAATTGATTAAAGCTGTGCACACCACCACATTATAAACTGTATTATTCAAGCATACGTGAACTGAACTGCCTAAGCTTTGATCATGGAAGGTTTCAGTTAAGCCTGTGAACATTTGGCTAGGTGCTCAACTATGTACATTTAAAAATAACTTTATGTGTAAAACATCCATTTTCTGCACTAGTGTGAATGGTGCGCAAAATGAGTTTTGTAAGTACGTGATAAATTTGTTGTAGAGAACGAAGGCATTTTCCAGGCTGCCCTCCACCAGGTAGACGGCAGCCATGCGCTCCATCTCCACGCCTGAGCGGAAGTAGCGGCGTGGCGCAATGTCCTCGTTGATCTCGATGTTGTAGCCCATCTTACTGAGCGCTCGCACTCGCTCCACCGCCGGCAGAGACACGTCCGTGTAGTCCGGCTCAGCCGCCAGCTTCTTCTACAGGGCAGAAAAAATTCAAGAATATTATTATTTGGACTACTAAAGTTACAATAAAACCAAGACTTGATTGCATTGAGTATTAATCATGGCTGTAACGAAGCATTTACAAGATAGTTATAAATCGATTCTAAAATGGCAAGTTTCAAACCAGTTCACATCCAGCATGGGATACTGCCACTAGGCACCTAGCCTGGTTGACACAGAATTAAGCTTAATTCAAAATTGTATGCACCTACCTCAGAAATAAAATGTAATTAATTATTTAGATAAATAAAAGACAATCTCAAATACAGAATTTTAGTAGATTTAGTAAATCATGAAAGGAAACTTTATCATTTGTCTTCAATTTCATTTAGGTTAAAAATCATTGAGTATTAGTATGGAGTATTAATAAATACATATTACTGCACTTGCACAATAATTGGTGAGTTGTGGGTGAATTTGTGGATAATAACAGTAATCCTGCTTTACTGAGCTTCTTTTAAACTAAAAATGGAAGCCAGGAGTACTGGCCTTCACCCAACCAAATAACCACACAGAGACACTTCTGAATAATCATAAAGGAAAGCTGAGCATCCTATTATTATTATTCAGCACAGCTTAGAAAAGCTAGAGAGAAGATTTGGTCAGCACTCAGTGTTTGCTGGAAACGATGACAAGCTTCACTTAAAAAAAAAAAAACACAACAGAGCGCTAAATTAAAGCCTTCCTGAAATGTTTACTATTGTTAGTCAGCAATGAGGGGGGTCTTTCATTTCTTGAAGTGAATACCAATAAGACACTCTTTGTACTAAATAATTTATTTATCAAGAGAGAGAGCAAAGCCTGAAGGGGGCCCGCATCCGTTCCATCCTTCCCCCTCCCTCCTGCATCAGGATGGAAGGATGTGAATGACAGTGCAGCTGCACTCAGCATGACGATTAAAGTGAGTCACAGAAGCTCTAACCCTTCTGCTCCCTCACACTCGTCCCCGGCACATAGAAAACAAACCCAACACTCACCCATCCAACCCCCATCACTCACCAGCGCGCTAAAGCTGAACTCCTGCTCCATGGTGCATTTAAGATGCAGGCTGGCAGGCTCCGATCCTCCCAACGTCTCCATCTGTCATCTCCAAAGATGATTCCTTACTGAAACAGAAGGAGCATGTCAGTTCTGTCATCCTGACATCACCAGCCTGATGTTCCAAGCCTGCCAGATCGATGTGGTCCCTCTACAAGCCTCAATCAAACTTCCTGAAAAGACCTTTTAATTTGCCTTTCTGATTTTTTGGTCCATGACTCAAACAAACAAGGGGCTCTTTACCAAAATGCCAGCTGTGTCCTTTAGAGTTGATGTGTCAGACTGGGCTACAATCAGATCAGGTGTTGGCCACCAAGCTTTATAAACGTGCAATGTATCCCTCCAGGGTTCTTATTTAAAAACATTGTAAGAAAAATATTCCAAATGTATGTTGAATTTAGATAGAATCAAGTGATTTCTTTTCAGCAGAGATTTCACATAGAAAATGATTATTTTAAATAATCCATGTTCTTGTTGATCACAACTGTGAATCCTTCCGGCTGCTCCCACCACAGATCACGATGAATCGGTGTTTACTTTAAACAGCAGAGGGGACTGGCGCTATATATATATTTTTTACACAAAAAGGTAAAGCATTGTTTTGCATAGTCTGTATTTACCTCAGATATAAAAGCGTATTCATTATTAAGATGTGGAAATATATACTGTATAATTACAAATGCAATATTTATTTTTAAAGAGAAGCATTAAAAGTAACTTTGTCTTCAATTTCATTTACAGAATTGGAGAAAAATCAGATCATAATTCATATCACATCATGGGTAAAGTATATCGTTACATCCCTAGTTTCATATAACTAGCAACAGATCAATACAAATCAACTACGTGTGGGCATCTGTCTCTTTGGGGAGAGTATTAATTACTTCTTTAAACATGCCAGCTTTTGGTCCAAAACAGCTAGCATGCTTTAGATAAGGCCTGAAACAGTGCTACAGTTGCTATGACAGCTTGTAACCATGCAGAAAAATATGGTGACTCATGAATATCAGCTGTGGAACTTAAAAAACAGACTTGGTGGGCATTTGCACAAACACACAGCTCAGAGATCATTATACACTTCCCTCCATGAGGGTTTTTACTCATATTTGGCAGATACACACTTTTATTTATAGTGGACGCAGCAGACCAATTTCACTGATCATCAAGGCTCAGGTGGACGCTGCCATGGCAACATAAAGTGGATGTGCAGTATGAATATGGGCCTGATTATAGAAGGTATACATGCCATTTTTAATAAGCTGTGAAACACCCAGGGCCTGATTTGTAAGCAGCCCATTTGTGTGTGAGAAGGATTCATTTGGAAATCATTTTGTACTGTAAGAAGTCATCAGGTTCAGAGAGCCTGAAACTACTCAACTAGATCCAAATCTATTAACAGGTTTCTTTGTGCTATGACAATACAAAAGCAGTCAGTGGTGGTGGCACACAGATACAGCAATCAGGTTTTGAATCCTTCATTCACACCAGGGTTTGTCAGACAGACAATAAGACTACTTTAAATGAACCAATATCTTAAAGTTTTTTATTATCCTTTTGCTACATGAGAGCTAATGTACAAAAATATATATGTTTTACAATGAACAGGAAGTGTTTATCCACCTGTTTATGAACTTAAATGAGTCTATTTTAAAATCATAAATGTTATTGTGAAGTTTAGGCATTATTGTCGACTTTTCAACTATTTAATACTTCACTGTTCTGTGAAGGTGTAAGAGAATGTGTGCTTATTCATTCAAATAAGCTTTTGTGACTTTTGGTACTGAGGTTTGGTAAGAAGGCCGAGCTCACAATCAAAATTTAAATTCCCCTCCAGGCCCTTTCTGTGTGGGTTTACTCCGGGTGCGCCGGTTTCCTCCCAAAGTCCAAAGATATACAAGCGAGATGAACTGGAGGTACAAAATTGTCCATGAACGTGTTTGATATAAACTCGTGAACCGATGAATCTTGTGTAGTGAGAAGTTATCGTGTCAGTCATGAATGTAACCAATGAACAATTCATCCCCAAAACATTTAATGGGTTTGTAATTTTAAACCTATCAGCATGTTTTCACTGAATGACACATCATGGACCTGACCCAAATGTCACTGATCCACAAAAGGGGGCCCAACTGCATTTATATGCCCATAGTTATGGAATGGGGTGTACAACCGGCCAATGGTCAGCCGTCTACATCCTCCACATAGTGAAGAGAATAAATGTGAAATGTTTGCTCATTTGAGGGCACAGGGTCACAACAACAAAGAATGATCCAGGCAGAACTCAGTCATTGTAAGGGAAGCAAATGCACAGTACAGATCTGGAGCTTGAAATACATACATATATGATACTTTAGTGTCCTAAGTTCATCTGTATCTGCTCAGCAATGGCATTATTGATTTATATATTTGACCAATATAATAATTTACAGTGGTTAAAAAAGTGAATTTCTGCACTGATTCCTTAGTTGTGTTGCTCTTGTCTTTATTGACCACACCAAATAAACATTAACAGTGCAGAGAGAAGCCATAAATAAACCCTTACATTTGTTAACCTGTAGATTCCCCATTAACAGCAACCCCCTTTTCTTCTATATGTTTCTGTTAATAAGTATTTCTGGCATTCCTTGTGTGCACAGCCCATTTTGGGTCATTTGGATGGAGCCAAGGGCAGATCCCAGGCAGTTACAAAACCCTAACCTACATCTTTTTAAACAATTGTGTAGTTCATTGCCTTGCTGCATCATCAAATGCTCCATGAAATATTTTTATTAAAAACTTCTGAATTGTACTTCAATGATCACAGGAAATCCAGGTCAGGTCCTAGGGCAGTAAAAAACATCCCCCAATCCACGAGTTTCCCTCCACCATGCCTGTTGTTAATGTTCAATGTGCCACCTGTGTTTAGAAGATTTTTCAGGCACTACTGTTGATTGTGGAACATCAGAGCAGGCAAACTGTCTTAAGAAGCTATTCTTAAGAAGAACAGCTTTGTCATTGATCAGGCTTTGTGTACTTCTGTTGGACTGGCAGAACTTAGAAATCCACACTATAATCTCATCTCCTTAATTAAAAATCCTTTTACCAATTAGGTCTTCGTTACCAACACTTACTCGTCCTTAATGTTCTCAATAAGAGACAATCATGTCTAAAAATGTGACTCATTAACAAAAGAGTATATACTCACATAAAAGGGATTCATTTCAATTTCATGCTGGTGGCATGCTCGTTCAGTTATCAGCCTCACCGTCAGAAGATCCTGAGTTCAATTCCTAGGTGAAGTATTAGATCCCATTTGTGTAAAGTTCTGCATGTTCTCACTGTGTCTGCCTTAGAAAACGTCTATTGTGAAAAGTGCTTTACAAATTAATTTGAAGATTTAAAATTGTTCTTGATGTAACTATGAATGGACCCAAAATGTAAAAAAAAAATCTTTAGAAACCAAATGAGAAAATTAGTATCCCTTAAAATATCTGCTTACAATGTGAATTAATTGGGTTTTTACTGAGTGTTGCACAATGCAGCTTCATTTATTATAACCCTGGCCTGCAGACACTGATGCATAGCAGGAAGTGTTATAATACGTAATAATCTTAATGTCATCCTTCTGCAAACACATTTGTTTTCATAACACTAAGAGTTAATTTACAAAGTACTGGAATCTAATACAGTAAAAACCCCGAGCAATAGTGTGGACAATCAGATCAAGTTCACACCACGAAAACACAATAAGCAGAGTGATTACCACAGACACAACACATAAAGTCTTATTTAATTACTGATGCCAGCCTTTGTACATGATTACAAAAGATCCACACAGAGGAATAAAGAACAGGAGAGATATTTACCAGTAAGAGATCAGCTGGTGTTTCTTTTCCATGCTCTGCATCCTTTACAGCAGCATCACCACAGTCCTCACATGGAGCTCATGCTTAATCACTGATTCACCTCTAAATAAAGCTCGATTTGACCTTATCCAGAACTGCAGTATCTTTTTATCGTCACACCTCATGAAAACCTATTTGTTCCGCTAAAATGGCATATGAGAGATCGACTCTCTACCAGCCTGACCTGTTCTGCAACGTAACCTGGTAAAGAATGAGAGTGCATCAGTAGCACAGCAGCGCTTTCAATGTGACACAAACGTGGGAGGAGAGTAGAAATGCTGAGTCTCGGTGTATGGAGGGCCATCGGTGTCAAAACGTTCAATCAAAGAGGACCTAGCATGTAGATACAAGTTCGGTTTAAGGTTAATGTCAAACACAACAACAAGGTTTTACAGTAGAACCACAAAGATTTACAGAAGAACCATGAAGTGGCCAAACTGCCATCAATTCATAGTAAAACTGCGAAATAATTCACAGTTTTGCAATGAAGGTTTTTTTAGTAGAAAAGTGAAATTATTTGTTGTTACTACTGTGAAGATCATACTAGTAATAATAGACTGTCAACTGGATTACTATCAAGATTTACAGTAGTACCACTGAGTTACCATGTATGTTCATAGTAGAAGTTAAACATTTTTACATAGTAGAAGAACATTTTTTTTGTTTAGGATTATGTGAATGGTTTTGTTTGAAAAGATATTCAACAATAATACTCACCCGATGCACCACATACAGCCACTGTATACAGTACAGGATACAATACAGTTTATTACTCTTTATATATGGGTTCAGTTCATATGGTGGCAAGAGAAAATGACAGTTGAATAATAAAAATACATTATCATGTTTGTTTATAATAATAATCTTACATGTTGTCATGAACGTCAATTTAAAAAGACAATGTAATTGTATACTTATTTCAATCAAAGGTCAGTAACCAGACAAAGTTTGCTGTCTTTTATTTTAAAAATGTATTGCAATTTTTGACAGTGCAGGGGGGTGTAATCCAGGAAGAATGGAAGGAAACCCTTATCTTGAATTAATGCTTTTAAGCAGTTTAAAGCAAACAAATTAATGGGTGTCAAGCTTTGAAAACCCCTGCCTTTGTCAAATAAAGGAGGTTTATATAGTTGAAGGGTTGATAGATGCATATATGTAAAAAGTATCTATAGGTCTACCTGAACCAATTAATTTTATATTTTAGACTAAATCTAGATAGTATTCATGGTGCGTACTGCTTACTTCGTCCTGGGGAACGAACACACACACACACACACACACACACACACCAATATGTAGTGCACGTGTACACATGGCTTCACCTGTGCAGTTTCCGGATGTTGCGCAATGACATGCTACAGTTCTGTGTCTTTGGCAACATTGCGACATGTGAAGTGACTAATGTGAGTGTTACAACACACCCCATAAAGACTTCTTAACGGAGACACGTTCATTGTTCATATCACACATTCACATAGTTTTAACAAGGGGAGATTAACTCAAGCTCCATTCATTCATTCGTTTATTCATTCAGAAGAAGATCTGGTGGATTAGACTGCTCTATGGGGATCCTGTATTCAGAGGGGTGTACAAACTCTTCTCACACATGTGGCTGCTGGTGAACAATATTAAATCTTTAAGTTTTTGCTCTTGGTTATTTTCCCACCAGAGTAAGTTCAGTAATATTAAGTTA
>JAYDZG010000008.1:15594535-15611010 GCA_034509265.1 Microcambeva bendego | reverse complement strand
GGATGTTGCGCAATGACATGCTACAGTTCTGTGTCTTTGGCAACATTGCGACATGAGAAGTGACTAATGTGAGTATTACAACACACCCAATAAAGACTTCTTAACGGAGACACGTTCATTGTTCATATCACACATTCACATAGTTTTAACTAGGGGAGATTAACTCAAGCTCCATTCATTCATTCGTTTATTCATTCAGAAGAAGATCTGGTGAATTAGACTGCTCTATGGGGATCCTGTATTCAGAGGGGTGTACAAACTCTTCTCACACATGTGGCTGCTGGGGAACAAGTTTTTGCTCTTGGTTATTTTCCCACCAGAGTAAGTTCAGTAATATTAAGTTATGGTACTGGTTGATGGGCACTAATTCAAAATGTCACAAAATGTTTAATAAAAACTGCTAAAGTTAAATATATTTCCCGTCAGAAAATAATGTAAATATAATTATTAGTTTCCAGACCCCCAGAAAACCCCCTCAATTGAAAATATTGTTCATAACACAAAATGTTCGTATGGTAAACTGTTCGTAAGTCGTCTGAATGTTGTTTGTGTGTTCTTTATGTGTGTGTTTTTCGTGGAATCGAAAAATTGCGATTTGAATTAGTGTGTGTGTGTGTGTGTGTGTGTGTGTGTTTGTGAGAGAGCGTCAGAACCCCTCACATTTACACAAGGTGTGTGTTGTGTTCGAAAAGTAGAGAGCTGCATCACTTGTCTTACTATCTTCGCTGATATAGTGGAATTCTAGCATTGCCTGTGTTTGAGATATGTGGACACACACTCCCACCACTTAGACACGGGTGTCCTCTGGTGATTATTTTTGGTAAACGTTAGTTTAAATTTAATCTCCATCCCATAAGAATTGCATAACTAAACAGAACTGCATTCTTTTCAGTGGCGTCCTGTAGCTGGACAGTTTGAGTTTAAAACACTGATACACATATACACATACATCTCTGTAGAAATAGTGTGTTTTCTTTGGTGCTTAAGTGGGGTGGTGCTTAGTGTTGGCACCGCAGTGAGGATATTTAGATCTATTATTTATTTTTGTACTTAGAATGATGCAAATATTCTGTTTAGTGTAAATGTGATATATGATCACAGTGTTGTAGTTTTGTCACTGATGTGTTCGGTGTATGTTCTATATCATAATGTTGGTTACTGTGCAAACAAACACACATTTTGAAATGTTTTTCATCTCTTTTCTCTGCTATGCCACTGCAATAAGTTAGTATCTTATTGTTTGGTCAGTTTTTATCTATTGCATCTTTTTACTGTGACACTACTTATTTTTGTAAAGAAATAAAAACATTTATATTGAATAAGCAAATATTACAATCACTTTTGTTCAAAGAAGTATGTTAAAACATTTGTGAATAATCAGTCTTGCATCCAATCTAGAATTAAATTACACGAGTAGCTTGATCAGCATCACTCTCCAGTTACCTGTTTTTTTACAACACTACAAGTGTCACTATATCTTAATCGAGGTTAGTTTCTTAAGCAAAATGTGGAAAGCGGTCTCAACAATCCATCACATGCAAACATCAAGAGTGCTTTTGTGTCTTCTTGTGGGCTTCTTGTGTCCAAGCAGACATGAACACTGGAAAAACTCCACACTGTACCCAGATTACTCCACCTGGCAATCAAGCCCAGGACCCTCTTGCTGTGCAGTGCTATCAACAGTGCGGCCCACCTGATGTAAACCAGCAATCACCAATTTCTTGATATAGATGTATGGTTAATGTAATATTCAGTTTATTTAGTTTGATCAGAAAGTACAATCACATTAAGTATAAATAATTATTTTTTAATTATAAGTAAGAAAAAATGATTTAAAAGCAACTAAAATATGAAGGAATAGCACAAGAAATAAAAAAAAATACAAGTTTCAAATCTGACAAATTCTCATAAAGTACCATAAGAAACTCATGGCAAATACATTCATAAAATCTTGATTCCCACATTAGTAATGATCAAATAATAAAAAGATGAGGTAATGCAAATTTCAGGTAAACATTAAGTAAAATAAAACCTCTTTGTTATTGCTCGGTGCTGCTTGTTTTACAGTTATGAACTCAGATTCCACTAAAATGAATGCTAGCTGTTTGTATTTTTAGGTGCTAGGCTGAGATGTTCACACATGTTGTCTCATCAGTTGAATCATGTCGTTGTACATCTCCTGAGGGGCGTCCAGCCCCCAGATAAAGTCCAGGTGCTCCCAGGGCTGGATGTGCCGGTGGTACACCAGGTTTGGGATCTGTGTGAGCAGCAATGCTACATCCTGGGGGTCTGCCAGGGTGTCATGTCCTCCTGACCACAGAGCTGTGGGCACCTTCATGTCCTTCACATGGTACTCTGGAGGTGTGGACTGAAATGAAACAAAATCATTTCAGGCGGCTTAATGAATGTCAGTAATGCTTACAAAGCAGGAATGAATGCCTGGACTAGATTACTGATAGCATTCAACAAAGTGTCCTGGTATATGAAAGTAATTTTTGGAACGGGGCGCTCGGGAACATCAACCCACTCTTACTGGGATCTAGCATTGATTTCCTAATTTGGGGCCTGCTCCACATTTGAGCACAGTAAAGGAATGGGGAAATTAGATTTAAAACTTTATTAGCTTCATTAATGTATGTAATTAATCTTATATTGTCTTATACTATTTGGATTATCATGTCTTATATGAACAGTTTACAAGTTTTAAAGTAGTAGATGTACACCTGTTAACATCAGTGGAAATGACAGATGACAGAAACACCATTAATTTGTTGTTGATAAATCTCGCCTGGTATGAACCTGTAATAATGTGCATGCCTTGTATGTTCTTACTCACCTGGTTATAATGGGCTATATTTCCCGCCTTTCCATAGTCAAATGCCATCAGTTTCCGACTTTTAATGGCCTGTGAGAAAATATCTTAATGAGTATCTTGAGCTACTGTTCAAAAAGAAGGTAAGAAAATTGTCTTCTCTTTAGTTTCTCTGTCATGTATTTTTATGTAAACCCAAAGTCCCTGAGACATGAAAGCCTCTTTAACAGCTCACAAAAGACCCTGAGCCTTTTTCAATCAGTTTGAAATACTTTTTTCTAATTCTATGTCAATTGTAAATAAGCAAAAGTTTAATACTGAACATAATATAAACCCTGTTGGAAGTCTCAAGGACTCTACAGCTAGAAAGCGTGATTAAAGATTTTTATGTTTTAGTTTCTGTCTGGTTTTGAGGGCACAGTTCACTCTCTTACATGTGCACTCACACAAAGCTCTCTACAACCTTGGGTTAGTTTATTTATTAAATTTCACCCACACAACACCGGGATCTCTGAGACCCCCAAAAAGAAGCTAATACAAGAACATGGCACTGTCAACAGAACACAGGAATTAAAGCTTCACATAATCGAAAATATGAGAATAAAGTTAAAATATTATGGCCATAGAAACCTTCTCCACTGAGGGTTTATAATGCTCTGCACCAGTTTGTTATGTGTAGAAGATGAAAATTAGAAGAAAAGAATGAAACAGACATTAAGGTAATTGTCCTTTGTTAAAGAAGACGTTGCAGGTAGCAGCTGTCTAAGCTTAGATGTTCCTTTTCATTTATGTTTCTTTAAATTGACTAGCCTTTAATGCCAAATACCATACACAGCTTTCGTACCATGTCCACTGACCACAATACTAACTCTGTTCAAAGTCAAAAAAATATTATAGAAATCCAAACATATAGCAAAAATGATCAGTGGTACCGATTGTTGTATTAAAGTCTGTTAACATAGAATGTGTTCACGTTAAGCTATACATACCTGAGCCCAGTGCACCATGTTCTGAACGGAGGTTCCTGCTGGGCAGTGTGTTGTGTAAACCGGTGTTCGGGTCTGAAAAAAAAAAAAGAATTACCTTTATATTTAACATCAACATTAAAAAAGGCTTAAAAAGAGAAAAAACTGTTCTGTTCTCTGGAACACATACCATGTTTAGGTTTTTCTCATCGAAACCACACAGGAGAAAAAATATGTTTCCACATAACTCGCTGATTGGTTTGTTGCTACAGAACTGGGTAGCAAAGAACTTGATGAGCCAGCTTTGAGGAAAAAAGTCTTTTCTGCCGAATAATTTCTGAGGATAAAAAAAACAAAAGCAAATGTGAAATTGTTTATCCAAGAGTGCTTCCCGGTAGACTTTATGTTGAGTTACAATTAATAATCCTGAGCTGTATGTAACGGTTTGTCACAACCAAAAATCTGTGCTCTTCTGGGTTTCTGTTTTAATTATCTCATCTTCACTGTTTGATGCATGAACCTACTTGAACTATTCTGATGGTTTCCACTAGGGGTTGCTAGGCTCAAGAGCCAAAAATGTTTTAAAATAGGTCGGCCCATACCAGTAGCAGATGGGGGATGAACTAATTACACTACATTACTTACTTACTAACTACACTATTTTTTTAAGTACATATCCTGAATGCTTGTATTTTTATCGCAACCCAGCAATGATTATTTGAAATAATGTTTTGTATAATTTGAGATTCTGGTCAGTACTATTGGACAGGGAGGTTCTACACACGTACGTTACGGGTCACTATAAAACAAACTGCTCTTACTTACCCAAATAACAAACTCTGGAAGGCTGCTGAGTTTACCCATGGGGCTTTGAGTGAAGGCAACAGTGGCTACTGGTGCCAGAGCAAAAAACATTTTTATTTTGCTAGCCAGCTCTGGCATGGTTGAGAAGGCCATAAATGCTGAAAAACACAAAGTACTGGGTCAGACCTTAGGCATATAATAGTTGAAAACCTTCAGAGATTGTTGAGTATGATTAAGCTATAACTGTTTGTGACAGAGATACCATTGTGACCGAGATTTGATTTTTAGAACTTTACCGATGGTGGTTCCCTGAGAATGGCCGACATAGAAGATCTGCTCTTGTCCTGTTGTTTTTGTGATGAAGTTGATCACAGCTGGAAGATCCTTCTTAGCCAGCTCATCGTGGCTGGCATAAAAACACATTGAATAAAGAAAAAAGGCTTGTGCTATACTATTGGAACTTTAAAACTTGAATAAAGAGGTTCATATAGTATTGGCTTCTTAGTCAAACCAGACAGGACTAACTTACAATGCTTGATCAGTGCAGGGATATATTAAGCTAACCAAACAGCGCTGAAATCCAGATTTAA
Organism: Microcambeva bendego; assembly: GCA_034509265.1. NCBI lineage: Eukaryota > Metazoa > Chordata > Actinopteri > Siluriformes > Trichomycteridae > Microcambeva > Microcambeva bendego. Next base: position 15,605,839 of record JAYDZG010000008.1, on the reverse strand, counting down.
AATGTAAACCTACCCAAACTGCCAGTACTCCGGTTTGTTGGGAGTGAGACTGACGTGTTTTCTTGACCAGGTGTTCCCACGGCTGTTACCTAGCCAAACATCAAAGCCTGCGTCAGCCAGGACGAAGCCGAGGCTGGTGTTGGGAAGGTTGGTCACCCAGTTACTCCCTGCTGCCAGAAGTCCATGCTGGAGAAACACCACAGGCTTGGGATCTATCACCAACAGAGGTCACATGACACAGGAAAATGATTAGGCTTCTGATACTAATTACCAGATATTTTTTGTCAAGCAACCCACTTTTTGGATGTTGATTTTTACCGTGACCCAGACAACACAAACTGTAATTACAGCATTTAATGAAATGCGTGGCAATCTGATCCCACTGTGGTTTACAAGATGTAACGGTATTAAGTTCCCGTTAAAATTATTTTATCTATGTATTATTATTTTTCTTAGGGATTTATTTTTGTTTAAGGTTTAAAAGCCTCTGTATTCGAGCACACCAGCAGAGGGAGTGTGTGCGCCAGGTTTGAGTCAAACGAGTAATTTTACATTACGTTTCTGGACAGCTTTATCACTGACCTCCATCAGAAACAGGATGTGAGCTGGTTCTCTCAAGATCACAAACAAGCTGGACTGATATGATTGTTTTACTTCATACCAGCCATTCCTTTAACTCCATCCCCAGCTCAAAACCCCATAACCCCACAGCAAAAAAAATGTCAAAATGCAACCACGCTTTAACACTGTGTTTAAGTTGTAAGTGGTCACAGATAAGAAATTACAATTGCATGAGAACACAATTGGGGAAAAAAAGATTCAAGAAACATATTTTTATACAGAACAGACAGAACATATTTTACTACAACTAGACACAATATGTTTTATATATTTCACTACAAATGTACACAAGATAAAAAAAATCAAGTAATAAAACATTTCAAAGTATTTTTTTGTTTTCTATAAATGTCTACCATTTATGTTTTACCTCAATAGTTTTTTTAACCTCTGTATATTTTATTTGCCCTATACTTTATAACAGGTAGAGTTCCGTTATTGCATTTCATGACTTTGACCATGATTGATTCAAATAAATTAGAAGATTATAATCACTCACTCACTCGCTCACTCATTCTTGCTTTAGTAGCAGTTTAGTGCCCAGTTTTCCATCACCATGTGTGTAAGTAAATGACTGACCGATTCTGTAGCGCCCTGAGATGAATCAGGGTCTCTTTCGTACCAGATGGCTTTGAAGCCATTTTGATGGGGGTAAAAAATACTACATCTAAAAATGTATTATCAAATGATCATTTCTTTACAGTATTTACAGTGGGTGGCCAGCTGACTAAGTCGGTAGCACTGTAACCTACTAGCAAGAGGTTACTGGGTTCCCCTTAGGCAGGGTGGTCCTTTCTGTGTGGAGTTTGCATGTTCTCCTTGAGTTTTTGTGGGTTTCCTCTGGGAGCTACGGTTCCACAGTTCAAAAACAGTCAGTTTATTTGAATACATGGTATTGCCGTATGGTGTGTGTTTGTGTGTGTGTGTGTGTGTGTGTATGTTTGTGTGTGTGCACGCGCTTCACCATTGCTTTGACAAATACAAGTAAAGTTCATGAGTTTTTTTTATAAGAGGTCACGTGTGGGTGGCACCTTCTGTTCTAGCATGATTTTATAATAGCACGAGTGATCCTCCTCTGCACAGTCGGGTGACGAATCTAAAAGCACTTCTCTTTTGCTTCATGCTGATGTGATTGTTGCAAAATGAAGGACGATTTAGGAATGTGGGAAACTGTTTTTTTATGTCTGGCCTGACACACAGAACACTTGCAAGTGTCAATTCTTACAGTACAGTATACAGTCTGAGCAAATGAGGGTTAAAGGCCTTGTTCAAGGGCCCAACAGAGGCATCCTGGTATGGGTGGGGTTTGAACCAGCAACCTTCTGACTACTAGTCCAGTACCTTAACCACAAGACCAAGACATCAAGTAAAATGTTTGGAACGAGCAGCACATTGGTTGAGTGGGTAGCACTATCACCTCGCTGGGTTTTATTCCCAGATGGGGCAAGAATTGGATGGTGCTAATGTATGTATTTGTTTTCCACCGGATGCCCTTCCTTACACAACCTTTCCTATGTATCCACGCTTGAGACCGACACTACAATGCACCGCTTTATGCGGCTATGTGCCTATAGGACAAAACAGTCTAATTAACCTGACTGCAAGTTTTTGGATTGTGGGAGGAAGCTGGAGCACCCAGAGGAAACCCATGCGGACACAAGGAGAACTTGTAAACTCGAGGGATCAAACCCAAGACCTTCTTTCTGTGAGGCGACAATGCCACCAAAATCACTCCCAAACTCAGACTAAAAAAAATATCCCATAGCTGGGATATCACTAAGCTCCTGAACAGTCCTGAGAAAAGCAGGAAGAATCACCTGGAGCAAATTACTACTCAAGAAGGCGCAGGCCACTGTCAGTTAAGATGAACCGACATGTCAATCATCTGTGCCTCCATGCCCCCTCTGTCAGCCAAATCTGACAAGACAAGAGGACGTGATTTTTCTAACCCCAAGCCAAGCATCACGGCCGGTGAGCCAGCTACAAAATCATCAACGCAACAAGGAACTGGAAACCCATTCGGATGCCTGTGAGGATGTAAACAAAAAACGAAAGTGAACCATATAGACCTCGACAGTCTCACCTTGCCAATTTTTTTTCTGGACGCCATGTGGGATTCTGTTGATGCTCAGGATATAGCCGTCCTCAGTGACCACCTCAAACTCTTCTGCCGGATATCCCCAGTGTCTGATGATCTCACTCTGTCACAAACAGATCCGATCAGTAAATCAGAGCAAAGTCCATCCAGCACACCAGCACACAGCTAACAGTTTAAATAAAGAGAAGCATTCATATACAACATGTTAACAAAACTGGAGGAATCTAAACACACACAGACAGCACAGCAAATCGTTCAAAATCTATCACTCTGTAAATCATTTTAAACTGTGGAGGAAGAAATGGAGACCAGTGACTCAAACACACACTGCTACAGTAACACATATTTTACCCTTTGTTCATTTGATTACTCATATAAAAAACCTTTTGCCATTTTGCACTGCTCATAAAATAATGAACTTAACATTTTCAAGTTTACATATGCACACACTGGGACCAAATGTACATGTTCTTTTCTCCTCATTCTTTCTTCTTTACATATCATTTACCAAACTCCAAACAGGCTTCATGTGTTTTTACCCAACAGTGGCTCCCATCCCACCACTTGGCTCTAACAGTTTGATTTATGAAGTGCCTGTCCAAGTGGTTGTCTGTCCAACCATTTCCTCTTTCCTAGCACAGGACTTATAGAGCTTTGTCGGTTTTTACTTAATCCCCTGACCACGTAACTTCTTGCCCAGAATGGCAAACTCTAAAAAGGTTCAAGGTTGTCACAAGCTTCCATTTCAAAACTATGAATGTAACTGTGGTCAGGGAAGAGCCTTGAAAATTACTTTACATCCTTACACTGATCTTCTCACAATAGAATCACAGAGTTCCACAGTTTATAGGACTTAATGGCCTATTTATTTCCCCAGACAATGTAATGTGAAAGTGTAAACGAATTGCCCAGTTCCTTCAGACTCAGTTTGGGACAATAATTGAGTTTTAGACACGTTTAAGCAAAAAGGACCACAATCTGACTCATCATAGCCAAGGGTATGAAGACTAAAAACACCACTTTCGTTTCACTTCACTTCATCATTATGGGTGATTGAGTGTAGATTGATGGTCCCAATGTCAATTAAATCCATGCTAACTTAAATCCACACTGCTTGTCTAAGCATCATTGGTCTGAATACTTTCGGAGTGCACTTGGTATCCGATCAGGGTCATTTATTTAACATTAATTATTATTTTTCAGAATTACTTTAATGGTAACTATTGCACCTAAAAGTGAGTCGTCTGTGACTTTCTGAAGCAATTATTTCTGTTGTCAAGACTCAGCTTCCCCCACACACTAGATATGAAATACATTCTAATCAAAAAAACTTCAAAGAAACTGTAAGCCTGTTGGTTTCAGGCCTGCCATGCAATCTCCTCATGCATAATTAAAGGCACCGCAATTTCCCACTCCCCCCGGGGCCTGTAGTCTGCACGCTCTACTTTAGGCCACTTAAGGATAAACCCACTGTTGGCTCAATGCTCTTTCCTCTGTCTGTCTGTCTGTCTCTGTCTCTGCATGGGTCTAGTTCTAAGTGTAAAAAATAGCAGCACTGAAAAAAAGCTATTCTGCAGGGCACAATACAGACGTTTTACAGCAATTTTACAGCCCAAGAAAATAGAATAGAATGTTATTGACTGCTCTGTGTTTCTGTGCAAACATTCAATAGAAATCCAGCCTCTTATCTAACGTGGTTTGCTTGATTTGCTGTTAATCGGTTGTCTGGCTGAGCAAATGTTTAACCAGTGATTGTGAGTATCTAGAGGCTTTAAGAACAGACCAGGCTTTTTGTTACAGTTAACAAGACTTCAGTGTTTTTATCTAAAGCACGAGTTATTGTTTATAACAAAAATCAGCTAATCAGATGACAAATGAAAAGGTTAAAATAGTAATACAAATATTAAATAAACGTTCACATCTGGAGTGCTTTTATAGATTTTTATCAATAGAAGAATAGCAATATAATAAAAATAATTTAAAACAACTTTTTTCGCTGTGGTGATTGTGTGAAGACACCAAATGTCCTTCCTGACACAATTCTTCCTATTTATCTGGGCTTGGAACCGGCACTACAATGCCCTGGTTTGTGCACCTTAGTGGCTTGTAGGACAGTCAGTGTCTCCAGTTAACCTGGCTGCATGTTTTTGGACTGTAAAAGGAAACCAGAGCTCCTGGAGGAAACCCAAAGAGACACATGAAGAACATGTAAACATGGTAGCACATTTTGTATGCAGTAGTTAAATAGCTCTCCCACCTTTCGCTTTTAAAGACCTGAAGCATTATATTTATAATAAATAAAAGATATAGTTATAATAAATATGAAATATTCCTTAATCTTCATATATGCCTTTAAATAAAACTAGTGACATAATAAATGGAATAGAATTTTATTTGACAGGTTTATGGTATCCTGCATCAAATTTGTAGACTCTTACTCTCTCACACATATTAAGAAATTTAAGGTCATTCTTTTTTTTTTTAAACGTTTGTAGATCTTTTTTAAAGTTAGAACGTTGACAGCAATGTGAAATTATTAAAGTCCCTCTGTCTACATGTCAGTGCTCAGACAGCATGATAAGATTGCAAATGATAACCACTGAGCTGTGTATACGACCCCCGATTGAGCACTGGGTCTAAGGGGCAAAGAAGAAAAAGCCTTCAAAACAGAAAGTCCCGTGGAAATCCCATGTCAAGCTTGGAAATGACATACCATACCTACTAAATTAAGAAATCTTCTTTTAGCACAAAGCACTGGTGACTAACTGGATTAAAGGTTGGACTCTTTTTATATAACTACTAGTGAGAAGAATGTGAATGATAAACATGCTTAAAGTGACTTCCATCTTGAAAAGTGTGCATGATGTCACAATGATAAACATACTTACAATGTTCATATAGACCTCAGGATCTAGTTTTTTGTTGTACTTGAATGAAGGCGGTGCAGCCTGAACCAGGCATACAGCAAACAAGCTTAAACAGTACTGTAGCCACACCATCTCTGTAGATCTGATCAAACAAAACAAAAAGTGTTCTTTAAATGATTTAATGTATTAAAAAGAAGAACAATGTAATATATCTTGTCCGAACAGATAATTTTACAAATACACAAGCTCTATACCCAGATACCACTAACTATAACGACACACATTTATAGCTAGAACAGCCTGATTCAGCTACTCATTGAAGGCAAGATTTGGGCACTAAGTGTTGGACAAGAGAACCTGGTCTGAATCAACAGTAATACACTTTGTACACTTTAGCCATGGTGTGACTAAAACACCTTTGCTGAATACTTAGGAGGGAGTATTCACATACTTTAGCTACATAGTGTATTGCAGTGTAAGCAGGGGGGCACACGTCCACCAAACTATTAACAACATCAAAGACAACGTTGAAGCTTATTACAAAGGATGTCTCAATCTGCTAATCAACACATAGTTCATTTATATGCAAATAAAATTTCACAAAAGCATTAAAGCAATTGAGAATTAGGATTATACTGATTAAATTATTAAACAATTAAGTAATTTGGTTAAAACACAATCATACATGTTTTAAATTACTAATCAGTACAGACACAACTAATGTAAAGGTCCAAAAAAAAAAAACGAGTTCACAGATGTTCTTTTTGTCTATTTTAAAATTACAAACTAAAAGTACATAACTTTTAACAAAAAAGCTTAACTTGGTTAAATTTCAAGGATTTTTTACAAAATCACTAAAGCATTACTATTGGGATAACAACCTTTAAATATTTAATTTATTTTTTTAAATTTAGACCAAGAGCAAAACCTTGTAGACTGAATTCGATTTTCATACTGTCTTGCTTGATACTGGCTAAATCAGAAATAATATACTACCATACATTATTTGATTACCTGATTAAGTTTTACCATAAAAGCATTACTCACCAACACTAACAGCATTCTATTAGTTTTAAATAAAATGTTATTTATTTAACAACTTCTGTAAGTAAATGCAATTTAGTGCAATACTGGCTAATAATTCGAAATATTTCAGGGTTTATGGAAATCAATTGCACTGAAATAATAATATACAATAAAATAAAATTAGGATAAAAAAATTATCACAAATACAATATTTTATTTTATAAAGAGAAACAATGAAAGGAAACTTTGTCATAATTTGTCTTAAATTTCATTTCATGTACTAAAAATCTGGGAAACCAAAATCAAATCATATCCCCATATCATCCCTTTAGAGTATTTGATTTAACATAGTTCTAGAAAGTAATGAATAACAATTCTGCAGAGTACTTTACTTGATAGACACAGTTTTACTAATTACTTTATAAGTTAAGAAAGTTGCACATCTATTTATGCAGTATTAAAAGTATTAAATGATTAAAAACTGTATTAAAATAAACATACTGACATGGATGATTAAGTATATAAACTTCAAATACAAGTCGAGCATCTAAACTTCGAAGAATAAAACGTTATAACTAAGCAATTACACACCAAAAAGATCTTATTAAATATGCAGAAGGCAGGCAAGCTCTGTACCATTTATTTGCATATTAAACTAGTCTGCATCTGAAAACTGTAATGTTTACATCTATTAGATGTTTAACCAATATAAAAGAAAGAAATATAAACAAAATCACTTACTCTCAGCTGACAACCACTGAAATGATCAGCCTAATCCGAAAGAGATTTTTACCTACCCGTTTTAGGGAAAATCCCGCCCTTAATAATCTGATTTGCTATTGGTGTCCCGCCTTCTTACTGATGATCGAATCATACCACCGTGTAGGTTTACAAAATACAGACTATGACGAAATACACATTATGACTCGGAAAGCTACTGGCCAATCCTAGTAGAGAGGAGGCGGGGTTTTGTTTTAGAAACGGGTGGAGAAATGTGTCACACACTGCGCTGCGTTTCAAACCACAGGCTACAGTTTAACAAGTGAAATAGGCTATTTGTATCGATTTCTAGGCACTATTTGATTAGGCAATCTGCCCCTCGTACTGCTTATTCAAGCTCTACAGATGATCGGACAATTTTATATGAAAGGTCAACATGTGACTTGATTACATCATTTCAGATGACTTGTATTCGGATTATAGTATCATACCTGGTATAACATGGAGTGTCCTTCTTCGTTTCCAGAATTAAATACAGATTTGATTACAATTATAATAAAGATATTGTAATAAATCAAGTAAAATAGTGCACATGTTTTTTTTTTCTAAAAAAAAAAACCAACAAATTGTGTGAGTGTGTGTGTGTGTGTGTGTGTGTGTGTGTGTGTGCTTGTGCTTGTTTCACCTCACGTCTGTATAGATTGTGTAGGGAAACCGGAGCTCCAGAAGGAAAACCGAAGACACAGAAAGGACCCAGACTCCCTACCAGGACAAGTACATTTATTAGTTGCTTTTTCTGAAGTAACGTAGTTCAGTTATGACTGAATACAATTAAAGATGTAGACGTTAAGGGCTCAGGGGTCCAACTTGAATACTGAATACTTGATAACTAGTCCCGAATGTAACGCTTAAACAACCACTACCTTTTATAATAAATAAACGAGGTGTTTACTTGGACAGGTACTGGTTGGTTAACACGCGTTATAGGCGTTCATAAGATTTAAAGGGACAGTGTGAGTTCCTTCTGCCGGCAGATTAGTAACGTTACTAAACGCAACTCTTTGTTAGAAATATAAACTCTTTTCAGCAGCATGTCTCGGGTACTGATAGTCGGTGCTGGGTTTACTGGTGGATTGTGTGCGTGTCTCTTACGACGGGAGCTTTTAAACAAAGTGAAAATAGTGATCTGGGATAAAGCCAGAGGAGCAGGTTAGCATCCAGCTACTTGACTGTTTGTTTACATTCAGGTTAGCTGTGTTGAGGTTTTGTATGTTCGTGCTTGTCGTTGAAAAAATAATAAACAAGAAGCGGAGTTGATATGTAAAGATACGTAAAAGACCAAGCGAGCTAGCTCACAGTCTTATTTAAAGTATAAGATATCAACGTTTTGAAACGCTTAAATTATCCGCTTTATAAATCAATGCTGTTCACCTGTATGAAGGGGGTCGAGGCAGACAACACACACGTACACACAGAACATGCAAAATTCACACAGAAAGGACCCGGATCACCTCACCTGGGGATGGAGCCCAGGACCTTCTTGCTGTGAGGCGACAGTGATATCCACTGAGATACCATGTCATCTTCTGTTGTGTTTTAAAGTTTTATAGCTTCATGCAAAGTCCAAATACGTCATTCTTAGTGTGTGTGTGTGTGTGTGTGTGTGTGTGTGTGTGTGTGTGTGTGTGTGTTTGCCCTGTGATGGACTGGTGATCTGTCCAGATTGTTTCCTAAAATTATCCCTATGAATTAGACCTACTGTGACGCTGACCAGGAGAAAGCGATGAATTATGATCTTCTGATCTTTTTATAAACTGTGTATTTTAGGTGGACGAATGTCTACAAGCAGAAGTCCAACCAACCCCTCTTGTACAGTTGATCTCGGTGCTCAGTACATCACTGCTACACCATATTACACCAGAATTCACAAAAGGTGTGACAATTTTTGCCTTTAAATTTAACTTTGCAAGACATGACAATGCTGTTGGACCCTGTAGCCCTGCAATGTTATCATTTTTATCCTTCTGCATTTAGTTTTTATGAAGAACTGCTTCAGAATGGTATTTTTAAACCACTGGAGGCCACAGTGGAGGGTATGATGCTGAAAGATGAAGGCAGTAGAAACTACGTGACTCCTTTAGGAATTTCTTCTATTGTTAAACACTACCTTAAAGAGTCAGGTTAGTTCTTCATTTATTTATTTATTTTCGCATTTCTTGATTATTATTTAAATTAATGCATGCGGATGCCTGGTAAATGTGATATTATTTATTTGTTTACGTTTTATTATTTATTTACTATACGTTTTGGTTACATTCATGACAGAGACTCTGTAATAATAGACAATCTTCAGTTCACCTCGCTTGCATGTTTTTGGCTTGTGGGAGAAAACCGGAGCACCCGGACTAAACCCACGCAGGCACGAGGAGTACATGTAAACTCCATACAGAAAGAACATGGACCGGCCCATCTGGGGATCGAACCCAAGACCTTCTTGCTTTGGGGCAACAGTGCTACCCAAAATGTGATATTATAAACTCAAGGTTTGATGGATAATCCATATGACATAGATAAAAGGTGCCTTTACAAGTTCACTACCAAGACTTTAAACTCTGCGTCTTCTGTACCTGAACAGGAGCTGAGGTTCTCTATGGCCATAAAATCACCCACATTTATCGCAAAGGACCATGTTGGGAGGTGCACCGAAATGAGGGCTCACCAGAGCAGTTCGATGTGGTGGTTTTAACCATGCCCATCCCACAGATACTGCAGTTACAAGGAGACATTGGGTCATGTAAGTAATTTGTCGTGCATGTACACAGACTTCATTACAGCTTGACTGGGCACAAATACCAGTGAATGTTGTAGTCCGGCCTATACAGGCATGATTGGCTATGGGAGGACTAAACCCCTCCAATAATTTGTTGTCCTGTTCAGGGTATACCATGTGCCAGTTAAAATAGCTTCTTTCATTTTCTTTGTTTCTTGATTTGCCTGAGAGCACGACTAACCAATCGAAACTTCTCACTGGAACGGTGTCATGTAAGTCTAGTGGCAAAATGGCTGAAAAACTGGCCAATTAGATGTAAGATTTTCCCTAATGGAGGTGGGCCTATAGCTGTCTGCACCTTCTCAGCATTCCGAAGCAGGTGTTACATGATACACACGTCTAAATAACGGCACTGTCTGTGAGCATACCAGTGTAGTTAACTTGTTAACGCTGAATCACAATTATTCAATTTTTATTAAGTCTCCATTAAAAAATGTTATGTACAATATTTTATTCAGAATATGTTACACAGATAGTTAAGCGATGGAAAATAGGAAAGTGTGCTCTTAATTGTTGAAAATGTTTATGTGTGCTTTTTATATGTATTGATCTTTTGGTGTGGCTGTGCAGGGGTGGGGGGTTGGATTGGTTCTCGCAGAACGGGTACCCAGTATAAGCACTGCATGCCACTGATATAAAAATGTATGTATATCTTATACATACATACATACATGCATATATACATATGTACATACATATAGGCAGTTGGCTGGTGACACTGGTAGATCTCTATTTAAGTATATAAACAATTAGTTATTTACATAAGTTCCTCTGTCTTTATGTGCCATTAATAAGCAAAATATCTTATGTACCTCAAATAATATCTCAAATAACTGTTGGTCACATTACATTCACTTTAACATGCATACAAAAACACACATTTGCTTTACATAAACTAGCACCATCTGTTGAGCTTTACATGTACATACATTCAGATTTACATCATTATTGTATAATGTACTGTGACTCTAATAATGTAAATGCATGTATATGTATGGCAGCTGTCCATATTTAATGGCTACTATGGTTATATTTACATTTAGCAGGTGCTTATCATCCAAAGCAGATACAGTATTGTGACAGGTTACAATCTAAGCAATTGAGGGTTAAATGCCTTGCTCAAGGGCTCAACAGATCGGAAGAGC
>JAYDZG010000008.1:15549395-15566735 GCA_034509265.1 Microcambeva bendego | reverse complement strand
CCCAGGTTTGGAGCTCAAGATCCTGGCCACACACCTCCACCAGGGCCCCCCACACACACACACACACATGCAGACAATCATGCACAAACATAGTCACTCTTGCAACAAGGACCGGTTTACATTTGCATGTTGGGAAAACAGGGCACTGGCAGTCAGGTGTTGGGTAGCATACAGACAGTACATGTTAGCTTGCGAGTGAGAGACGACGTGTACGGGTTATCTTCACTGATTTTTTTCTTAAGCCTCTTCACACCTACTTACATTTACTGAAAATAGATTGTGTACAATGGAGTTTACTGGGTTTTACCCCTTTTCACATAAAAAAAACCTTAGTACATAGTATGTAGGACAGTGATAGCTCAGTGTCGGTACTGAACTTAGTATGGTTTAAACCCCACCACTGCCAAGTTTCCACTATTGGGCCCCTGAGCAACACCCTTAACCCTCAATTGTTCAAAAGACCTCAATTGTAAGTCAGATTAGATAAAAGCATGTAATGATGTGATGCTATAAATTATAAATGGTGTAATAAATTGCTAAGAAAATGAGTTTAGTGAAATTGGTCCCCATGGTGTACACTGTGTGCTCTCTCTGCTCTAGAACCTTTTAATAAATTCATCCGTTCATTCATTAAATGTCTGTTTTACAGAGATTTGTCAGATTTTCCTAAATGTCTATATGTACATCTGTAACATTTTCTATTGCATACTTTTATAGAAGTTATTTTTTTCATTATTATTGTTATATTTGCTAGGGTGGCCTCACAGCAAGATGGTCCTAGGTTTGATCTTCAGACTGTGGACTCTGGGTACTTTCTGTGCGGAGTAGGGATGTAACGATACACTCCACCCACGGTGCGATATGATTCACGAGTGCTACCCACTTAGCCCCATGCCATTCGAAAGCATTAAATAATACTAATCATAAACGTTCACTTAGAGTTTCCACATGTGTAGATTACACCCACTCACGCCTGTAACAGAACTGTACAGACTGTACCGACAACCTCTTCATTTTTTCATTCTGTATTTTCTTGAGCCGTGTTGTAAATCACATGTCTGAGCATTTTTTTGATTATAATACCTTCCCGTGTATTTACCCGTGAATTGTACTTGGGCTCGATGCAGCCAGCTGCTGTGTCAGTTTACTCTGGTGTGTTCTTGCACATAGCCGCAGCCCAGCATACAAACGTGGAAGCCACAGACGGACTCAAAGCAGTGTCTTCTACTACACTGAGATCTGTGTGGAGACGCGTGTGCAAAGAGGAAGAGAAGAAAAGGTGTGTGAGGGTGTTTCTGCATCTCAGGATATGACACAAATACCCGTGAGAGTCATGTTGTTTCACTAGAGAAACCAAATACAAAAATCATTTTTGTCCTCATCTCAATCCTGTTGAAAATATGTGTTGAGCTGAAGCCTGCTCTTGGGAACAGGAACCCTGTAAACATCCAAAAGTTTGAAAGAATTTCAGTGGAGGAGTAGAGGAAACTGTCAGCATGCGTGTGCAAGAAGCTCAGAGATGGCTGCTAAAACGTTTGAAGGCTGTCGTTGTTGCCAAAAGATTGTGCAGCCGGTATTAGGGAAGAGCGTCTTTAATCGTGTTCATGTCATGCTCTGCGTTCCGTCTTATTTCTTTTTTTAAATCCTTGCTGTTGACAGGCTTTTGGACTTGCTAATAAAATATTTTTATGTTCTGAAGTTTCTGACCATATTAGCTTTTTAATACTAAACGATCAAGAGCTGGACGTGTACGAGCACAAAACTGATATTTATCCCATCCCTAATCTCAGATTTAATCTGAGCACCATATGTGCAACTCACAACTTTAACATTGTTTAACTTTAAACAGGCTTGTCGATGATGAGGAGAAAAAAAGGGGGCCTGGGTTTGAGCTTTGTTCCACTCAGTGAAAAAGCTTCGCTCCACACCTGTTGGCCAGCTGTGTGAGGAAAAGGGCAAACGGAGCTAAATATTCCTCCAGATGATGGCAATTGAACATCCATCTGGAAAAATGCAAACCATCCCATCAGGTCCACCTACAACGAGCTGCTGGAACACCATTTCTTCCATCGCCCTGAGGATCAAGAACTGTGACTAAGGCGAAGTTTTTTTGAGAATCCTGAGGGAAAACAAACTGTAAAAAGCATGGAGAGCTTTTTTGAGCAGGATTTTAACCTTGTATCCAAGAGCTTGTGTGTGTGTGTGTGTGTGTGTGTGTGTGTGTGTGTGTTTAGGGCATAGCAGTAAGCAGGTCGGTGAAAGCATGTCTAATAAAAAAGACAGTTGCAACCTCTGTGTTATGAAAGACTTCACTCCTCTAAAGCACAAATAATATAATTAAAACAATTAATTCCTCTTCAATGAAGTAACATAATTTAAGACATGCCTCATTGTGAGCAGGTCCATCGACAATTAAGCTGTTAGTAAGCCTGTTTTCTTTTTTTGCTAGTCTGATTTTCCGCTACCACAAAAGTGCCAAGATTAAACTCCACTGTGTTTGCCACCGATCGGCTGGATGCCACCCTAGCCATTTGGATGCATAAACTAGTGTTAACCACAAGCCTGGATAAATAGGGAGTGTTGTGTGAGGAAGGGCACCCAGTTTAAAATCCATGGCGAATCAATGATGTGGACTACGATCCGCTTTGGCGATGCCACTATAGTCAATAGTACAATAGTGAAGTGAAATAGAATAGTCAAAAATAAAAGGACAAAACAATGTGAAGGGAGAAACCGAAATTTACATAAAATTATGACTATTGTGCTGTAAACTAGATATAAACCAGCATATAATGGAATTATTTTTTACTTGTGTAAGAAAGATCATAACCATTTTACCCCATAGATTAGCACTCAAAGAGTTTTGTACATATCAGTATTATCAGAAGTGAAAATTCCCCTCCATGGGCTTAGAGGCCTCCATGCAATAAAAAGAAAAACTTGCTATAAATGACAAAGATGTCACTCCTTTCAGTAACTTTTTTTTTACAGTTTTGCCTGTATTTCACCCAGTCTAGAGACTATTATTATATGTAGACCATAATATTGTGTTTTCTTGCCACAGAAGTTTATAGCGCTGGTTGGGATTGAAATTTAAGAGCTAAAAATCTCAAAGGGAAAAGTAATTATATTAAATTCTGTGATTTTTGGAGCAAAATTGGACAAGTGTGTTCCAGTTATTCAATCGGAAAAAAATAAATCCCAACACCCCATATAGGTTTGCGTCTGCATGTTCAGATGTTTTTTAGGAGCTCTATAACTGTTAAACCCTGACCAGCCTCCTTCACTCAGATCTCACTTGTAGTCATTAGAAGTGAAAAGCAAATCAATGTTCTGCCTGCAGAGTTTTCTTAACAGTAATGGTGTTGATAATGACAGCACTGAACACAGCTGTTAATGTAACTGAAATCTGAAAATTGGTTAAAAATTGGTTTTCCTCAAGTTTCCTCAAGCACATGGGACCACCAGCAGTTTATCACCTTTCAATTAAAACGATAAGGCAGAAATTTGGTGGGTCCTCAGGACAGCATCGTCTTCGATTCTGATTAGCTGATGTGGAGGGTTAATTTAGGAAAGTATAGTCATTAGAGTCGTATCATATTGGTGTATGGGCAAGGAGCAAGCAATACTAACTGATGACTTGAACACAATGGACAAATGATTATCATTTGTTTAACTATTAGAAAAAAAAAATATTTGAGGACTTGAAGCTACTGGTTGCTCAACATTCATCAGTTCAGGTTTTTTTTTATGTTAAACACGTTCACGATATTTTGTATCTCCAGTTCACCTCACTAGCATGGACTGTGTGGAGGACACTGGCGCTCCCGTAATGTACAAGGTAAAAAAAAACCATATAAATACAGTCTGTATTTTGGATCGTACATGTGTACTTTGCCATACTCTAAAACCGTAAAACCAGGTTCTAAAGTCAGATTTGTTCTGCTGAAAGAGTTCATTAAGCCATACAGTTTGGTATGGTCAAGAATCTGCAAAGTTTTATGGCTGTTTAAACTCCAAATTTCCCCTTTTACTGGGAACCCTGTCGGGAAGGCATGGCAGATTCCATTAAGTACCAGGAGATCATTCAGAGAAAATCTGGCTGCCTTTGCCAGGAAGCTAAAACCGGGTCATGGATGGGTCCTGTTCCTAGCAGAGCAGTAATACAGAACAGATGTATACAGTATTGTACACATTAATGACTTGATGAAAATAGAATCAAGCTTTTGTTATGCTATAGAAGACCATAAAAGTACACCTCAGTATGAAACCTAGTTCTTTCCATCAGCTTCTTTCCAAACAGTTACATTTTCAGCATTTAGCAGATGCTTTTATCCAAAGTGACTTCAATTTATGACTGAACACAATTTTTTTGAGCAATTGAGGGTTAAGGGCCTTGCTTAGGGGCACAAGTGGCACATTGGCAGTTATGAACCACTAAGCCACCAATGCCAAACTTTTCTAGATTCTACAGGTTCCTCCTTCGCATGCTTTCATCCTATTCAGTAAAAGCTTGGTTGCTGTTTTGTACCCACCATCCTTTTTATGTAATGCTAAATCCAATTAAAGTCAACAAGGAACATACAATCTCCTCAGTATAAACCCCCTCTAGATCCTACTGGTCCTCCAGAGTCCTCTTAAGCAGAATCCAAAGCAAAGTTTTTAGAATGGATATGATCTAGTGATTTTTAGAGGACCTGCATGAAATGATCCAAGAGGAACCTGTAGGATCTATAGAGGTTTTGAAAGGACCCAGGATGAACCTGCAGTATCTAAAGATGTTTTGAAAGGACCTAGGAGGAATCTTAGGATCTAGAGAGGTTTTGAAAGGACCTGCTTGAAAGGATCCAAAAATAACCTGTAGAATCTTGGGAGGGTTTGAAAGGTTCTGCTGGAAAAACCAAGACGAAACTGTAGGATATAGAGAGGTTTGCTTTTATGCTCCTTATTGTTTCAAATTGGAATGCACATTATATGAGAAGTACGGAGAGGCATTCTAGCTGGTAGACGATCTAGTGAGGTAAAATGACCTGCTAGAAAGGACCCAGGATGAACATGTAGAATCTAGAGAGGTTTCGAAAGGACCAGCTGGAGAGGACCATGTTAGAACCAATGTGTTATTGTTTTAGAGAAGCAGAAGCAGTCTAGCTGCTACAGAGTCCTGTATGTTTTATGTCAGGATGTTTACCGAACAATATATTACAGTGATAAGTAAATTATCCTTTGAGTTTTTTGGACTGTTAGCAGAATGTATTGGATTGTGTTTTCTCACACTACATTTTTGCTGCGCTCTTTCGTGCCATCTAACAATAGCTGGATCCTTGATCAGACTTCCCAACTACTAGAAAAGAAGAAAGTCTTTTTCTGCATTTTGCCCTCAGGCTTGAAATTGTCCCCATGCTCAGCTGCAGAACCAGATTTCTGGGTACCATGGGGCACGGTTACACATTTCTAATTCGGCCCAGATGTCATTCAACAACACAGAAGATGATAGAAGGACCAGCGACGATCATGTGACCTATTGATTTCAGCCACGTTCTTTTTCTGTGGTGGGATTGTTTGCTCGCTAATTAAACGAACATTCGGGTAAAGTGTTCCGAGTGTCATCTGGATTCCTGCAGTGGGTCGTAGATGCAGGCCGAGCTTGCGTGGCATTTTCTTTTGTTGTGTAAAACCGCTCAGCCACAGCGTATAAAAAAACGAGGAGTTTCATATGGTCATTGATTTATTGGAGAGGCATCAGTGGGATGCAGGATTCTTTTGTTTGAACAATCGCACATGTTTATAAGACCCTTGATAAATTTGGACTCCTGCTATTTATAGCACGCTTGTAAACCATCTGCAAGTTGACACGGTAGGAGGATGCGCTTTGGTTAATCATGCTTCTACAGGCTCTTTGTTCACTTTCTGAAAACTTGAGTTTGTAAAGTGTGCATTATCTTCTGAAGATCTGAACTCTAACCTTTGGTATACTCAAAACCCGTGAGCCTTAGATGACTAAAGCAGGGCCAAGCTGGAGCTGCTCGGGCCAATAAACAACAGATGTTCTCAACCGGAAGCAGGGACACAGCCTTTCTCAGAAAAAAGAAGAAGAAAATTTAACATCCAAAAAGAGCGAATATTCTCCTTTATCATGTCCAGATTTCCTCAGCGGTGTGAACGCCAGACTGTTTACACCCTTTAGCTATACCACTGCATCAGCCCAGGCCTCAAGTGCACCTGGAGCTTAAAGCTTAGATAGTCCTTAACTTTAATTAGTCCCTTTTTGTACATTTTTAATAACATATCTTTGAGCCTTTACTTAGGAAAGATTTTTAACATTGCTTCTGTTTGACTTTTTGTTCAACTGTTGCTTAAGTAGTAGTAACCATAGCAATGGCTTTGTTACTAGCAGTAACATTATTAGTAGCAGTAGCACTTTTGCTAGAAGTAGTAAAAGAAGCATTACTACCAATAGTATTATTTTCAATAGATGCAGTAGCACTGTAGTTAGTAGTAGCAGCACTAGAGGCTGTAGCAACAAAGTTCATTGTTGCACACTCCACACAACATATTTCATTTAAGATTTAATGAACTGTGTGACTAATTGCTTTCTTGATCACCCCTGCACTAAAAACACTGGAACAAAATAAAACATCACTGCTGCAAGTGCCCCAGCCCACAGGAGTCGGGCCCGTGGTGGCCCAGAGGAGCCTTGGTGGACGTCCCTTATTTCCATTTCTGAAAGGTGGCAACCCTAATCACAGTACTAGTAACACTAGCAGCAGTAGTTGTATCCGTTCCAGTAGTATTAGCAGCAAAGGTATTGTTACTAAGTTCATGTCATTTGCCTGATTTAATTCAGTAACATTCTGTCCTTTCTTTAATCTCTGAGTTGTGTAGATCAGTTACAGCTGGAAGCATTTACCAAGTCCCAGACTTCCTTAATTAAGTTTTCCAAAAGTAGTTTTACTTTACACAAAATAATTATCAAACATAAGCAGCCCTGCAATACCGTCTCCTCAGCTACATTCTTGTTTAAACTCGTTCTTTATATTTATAAATTGATCTACTAATTCGTATAAATGATCAGGGTAAATCAAAGGTGTTGTGGGTCAATTGTCCACCTCAGCATTTTCAGCTGCAGACAGGAACACATTTTGGACAGGGCACCAGTTCATTACAGGGCATTACACACGTCACACATTTACTCACACCTCGGGCAGTTTAGAGTACATTGTACCCAAGTGACATCAAAGTTTGAACCCTGGTCCCTAAGAATCAGGACCCTGGAAATGTGCTTGCTGTCTGTCCTTAAAAAGTCTAAATGACTAAATCTGATGTTAGTAATGGCTGTTTTTTAACTTGGTTTAACAGCAATTTTCTCTGTAGCCTTTTATATAGCTGTGATATTTAACAGGAGAATAGCTTTTCCATTTCTAAGGCACATTTTTATAGCAACTTGTCGCTTAGCTAAGTACATTTTATAGGTCTTTGCCCAACACTGCACAGCTGTCTGCCCGGATGAGTGATGAGATGGAAGAAAATGACAGGTGACTTTATCATGTGTGTCTCTGTGTGTGTCTCTGTGTGTCTTTGTGTGTGTGTGTGTAGTGATGAGTGAGTGTGAAAGGCAGAAGCTGGAGGCTGTTAGCTTTTCCTCTCGCTATGCCCTGGGACTTTTCTACAAAGCCGGCGTGCACATCGATGTCCCCTGGGTGGCCAAGTACGTTACCAATAATCCCTGCATTCGCTACATCGCAATAGATGATAAGAAGCGCAATCTAGGTCAGTATCTTTTTTATTTTATTTATTTACTTTCATTTTCATCCTTTTACTGCACAGCCATGGACAAATTTGTTGCTATTTGTCATTTCCACAAATGAAGAAACCCCCACAATTTTCAGAGATACATACAATAACATGAAACGGACTGAAATTTACTTCCAATTAAAAATATTTTAAATAATACAATGAATCTATATGGACAAAAATGATCGGACCTCATATCTAATATTTTATTGCTCAACCTTACTGAAAATCATGAATTTTTGTAGCTCGGAATGAGATGTCATGCTTTTCTCTACATGCCTCACTATCTGTCAGTCACTGTCCTTATACAATATTTGAAGAGTCCACCCACATTGTCCGGTCATCCTGCCCACTAACAGTTGATCAGAAAAAGGCTTCTAAGCTATGCTAAACTATGCTTAACTGCTGCATGCGCTGTCAGTTATGCCCGGTATATATCCCACTGTGCCACCTTATACAGTAGCACTGATACAGTAGGTTTCTCTTCAGAATGCCTTGATAGTCTTGAAATTATAATGCAGCCATAAAACATGAGCGAGCCTCCTCCACGTTTCTCTACTCTGAAGGCATCATTTGTTTGTGTGTGAAAACAGAGCTGGGTCTTTTAAAAAGGGTCAGTCTCTTCTGTTCAATGAACATTGTTGCAAAAGCATTGTGGCTTGTCAATATGCTTTTCAGCAAATTCCAGTCCGAATTTTATAAAGTTTTTTTTTCTTTTCACAGTAATTAAATGTTTTTTTCATAGAGCATACCCTTAAAAAGCAGCGGACAGTACTGTTAGACACTGATGTCCCTTAACCTTGGAGCTTATATCTCTTTGGAAGTTTTTCTTGGTTCTTTGTGCACCATTGACACTTTTTATTTCAATTATATTGCAAGCCCGGTTATATACATATCCTAAAGCAAATATTGTATAGAAAGTTTAAAAGATAAGAAATAGGTATGCTTACTGATGTGTGTGTGTGTTTGTGTGTGTGTGTGTGTGTTTAACTGTCCCTGAGCTGCCACAGTATAGCTCTCCTCGATTTCTCTCAATATAATGGTTAGTTAAGTGCAGCTCAGTCCCTGCAGTGTTGTTGTCACACTTTGTACACACTCTTTGCAATGTAGGAAGCTGATGCAAAGATATGCAATTAGTTCAGTATAGGGTATTTTTTTCTAGCAGCCGTGTCCCGGTAGGTTGAGTACAGCCCCATAGATCGCACCTGTAGCCAAAGGGAGCATATATCTTTTCGGAGATGGTCTAGAGCAGGCGCTTATCCAGAGCGACTCACAAAAGTGCTTCCATAGTAGTGGAAATACTACCAGTTCAAAATACTACTCTGCTGAACAATTGAAATTAAAACAACAGAAAAACAATAAACACTTTTAGCATGCTGGATAGTAAAATTGATTCTGTAATTTAGAACCGTATAAATTATTATGTAATTATATTATAGAGCTGAGTTCTTAAAAATAGCTGTAATTGCAACCACATCTGCATGAACAACGACTGGCTGATTGAACGACCTCAACGATTGGTAGAGAGGAAACATAATCCAATCATGGTAATTGGATATGACTAGATTATGAAAAAATACAAAAAAAACACTCAACATCATACCAAAGACAAAGTTCAGTGTGTTGTTTATAGCCCAGGTTATCTTCATATTTTCAGATTTTCAATAATTTCCATTATTCAGTCACAATCTACAGACTGTAAATAACATTTTGACCTCAACTGTCCATGAGGGGGTGTAACGGAGCCAGTGATAAGTGGCAGAAATAAAATTTAGACAAAAAAATAGATAAAAAAATTTGCTGTTTCTTTGATTGGCTTGGCTGCCGGCTACGTGTGACCTGCAGTAAGGCAGTCTCATTACTCATGTGAGACAGCAGAGAGAATGTAGGTCCAGCACCAGCTCTACACACACCCACAGTCCACCACTTCATTAGCTTCACTGTTTCACAAAATCCTACCTCAGCCACCCAGTAAACATAAAATATCGCCGACTCCTGAAATACAAATTTATAACCTGCTGCGGCTGCTGACCCGGCATTCATAAATTTTTAATGTGGGTGTTTGTTCAGAATTGTGTAGTTGTGGGTTGCTCAGAGAAACTGGGCACCATATATGTGCATAGTGCTGCCAGGCGAAGTCAGCTTTATCACAAAGTCTGTCACCTTTTATTCACTCCACTGTTCGCAAGAAAACATCATCATTAGTGTGCCTGTTAAATTTTGTATTGGGTTGGGGTGTTTTTTCAGGCTGGATGGTTCCCTGCCATCCTCCCCTGACTCCCTGCCGCTGAGCTTTAATCTCCACTTTCATCGCAGTAATGTATTTAGCTTGTAGCTCCAGTAAGTGTGTCTGGGAGCTTATGGAACAGACTTTCTGATTTGAAATGCCTGGAATAGCTGACATATAGACTACAGAGTAGCACATATAGTGATCAAAAAGAATTGCGTTAATATACATTTTTGTATAATTATACATTTTAATCCTGGTTTGCGAACTGTTCACAATCAAGTTTTTTTAAGTGATGTATGACACACTTATGCCATATATTTTGTGAAGCCCAAAGCTCTACCCACTTGGTTCCTCTGTGTGATCAGCAAATAAATTTCGGCTGAGCTTTATTCTGCCAATATTACACTGTAAGAACCTTTAAGCTTATAATGATGTAAAGCTTAACCAGTTATTTACAGTGTCACCTGTGATTCAGCTTTAGAAAGATTTCTTGACCTTGTTTAGGGGAACAGTTTACACTTGCCGATAATGTTTGCTCAGAACCCACATTTGTTTATAAATGATGTAAAATGACATATTAATACTGCTGCGGTTAAGGTACTGGATCAGTAATCTGAAGGTTTCCGGTTCACACCTCACTACTGCCAGGTTGCTGCTGTTGGGCCCTTGAGCAAGGCCCTTAAACTTAATGGCTCAGACTGTATACTGAAGGCCTATTCTGAAAATGAAATGAGGTAAGCTTTATATCAAATTAAAAATGTATATGTATAAAAGCAAGAGTCACAAAATCAATAAGGTTTTTTTTTCATTGTTTCTGAGATCTGTACAGAGCTTCATAGACTCCATAGACTTCTTTTTTACTGCCTGTGGCTTTAGTCTAAACTATGCAGTTCAATCAGCTTCATTTATTAAAACCAAAATAAGTCTACTGTAGTCAATCACTGAACATTATACCAATGAGATCTTAAGAGGCAAGTCTTTTAAAGTAGACGCTGTTTATCACTGTAGTCTTATGGGCTGCCAGGTATAAATAAGCTCATCTGCCAATATTGGCAAATTTGACTGACTGGAATGAATGATGCCCAGTTGTAGTCCAGTAAATAAAGTTCATTTTTCACACAAAACAAACACATTGCAGAAATCATTCCTAAAGCTGCCATGACAGAGTTTGTTTCTACACATATAGAGAACATTCTGACTTCATCTGTATGTTTCTAATAATTAAATGCAATTTGGTCCAGTCTGTTTAAAAAGCTATATTTATCACATGTTTAAAAGGCCCAAAAGGAAAACAATTCACCTACTTTTTTCACCAAACTTAGAGAGAGAGCTGAAATATCCACATCACTGACTGAAAAAAATGACAGCGTCATCATTACAGCAAAAAAAAAAAACGTTAGCATGACATGTTCAAATAAACTCAGAGCAGATTCTCTCTCATATCGTAGGAAATGTATTATGGTATGAATGCTGGTTTATTATTTGATCTAAAAATAAGAGACCGTCTAACCCTACATAATGCTTAAGGACTTAGTAGCTTAGTAATGCATCCTTTTGAAGCTGTATTTAGTTCCTTCTTTGGTTTCTGGTAAAATCATGCTGACATTTTTTTTCTTCTTTCGGCTGCTCCTGTTAGCAGGTCGCCACAGTGGATTATGATCCACAGCATTAATTTATTTACACCAGATGGCCTTCCTGACACAACCCTTCCTATTTCTCCGAGTTTGAGACTGTAATTGATTTGTACACAGTTTATGCTTCCAAGTGGCTGCATGTTTTTGGATTGTGGGAGGAAACCGGAGCACCTGGAGGAAACCCAGGATGACACGCCTGCACTGGGGACCGAACCCAGGACCTGCTTTTGAAGTGACACGGCTACCCACTGAGCCGTGGCAAAAGTCATGCTGATTATATGCCCTGAATATATACGCTTCTGAATTTCTTACTGATCTACTGGACTAGTTTGGCCCACCTTGAGCACTTTGTTTAGTCGAGGCAGGATTTAATCCCTATGATGAATTAAGGCTTAGCTTGGAGCTTGGGGCTAGCTTATCAATACTAACCAGATCTTTTAGTGTAACAAATGTCATTTTCAAGGTAAAAACTATCCTTAGGCCTTCATCATCATCATCATCGGTGAGTTTTTACTGAGAAATAGAAAAGGTTCAGGTTCTGATAGAATGGAGTCAGAATACACAATGCAGTGCAGTTTGTTGGGTATGGGGCTGCAAAGACCAGTCAGTTAGGAGGGTGGTCATAATGTTATGTCTGATCTGTGAATTTATGTAGTGATACTGAAAAATAATAAAGAATTTGTTTAAGGACTTTAAAGCATTTACAGGGTAATATATTTTCCGATATTTAAAAGCCCTCTATTCACCCTCTAAACTTTGTGACCTGCTCTGCCCACTCCAATGAATAAATGACTCAAGCATTAGGCACGATGCCACCCCTCTGCCCACACACCATGACCTCTCTGTGTCGTCCACACTCTCACTTGTGCCCCTCCCTCTCTTTGCTTGGCTTGGTGCCATGTGCCTTGTCTTGTTTGACACTAAGTTCTGAATAGAATGACTTTTGGAGTCACGTCTGTGTCGTTACTGCAAAATGTTGACCTTAATTCTATTATTTGTAGAAGGTAGTGCTAATTACAGTATACTGATAAGTTTGCACAATGAAGATAAGGTTAAATGCTTAGAATTCAGAGCTGGGTCTATTGTACACAAACCTAGCTTAAACTCTTTCCTGCTTGCCATATCCTGTTAACTGGAAGTCCTGTCCTTCTACAGTTAGCTGGAAAAGCAAGAATAGCCTCTTTGTTAGCGCTGAATAGCTAAATTAAGTGGAATAGTGACATTATGTGGTTTGCTCGAATATTAGTTAGATAAAATTGATGGTAAGTCTAAAATTGATAAAATGCTCATTTCCCTTTCCCCCTCCACACCTATATCTACATATAGAAGCGTATTCAAAACAACTGAGGCTTTAAATTCTTTGTGAGTTGCACCACTTGCACTGATTTTAATACATAACCCCAAATCAGAAATGGTTGGGATTGTATGCAAATACAAAAACTGCAGTTTCTTACATTTACTTTGACTTTTTTAAGTTGGAGACAGTCTAAACCAGAGATATTTCATGTTAGATCTGGTCATTTGATTTATTAATTATATCCATTACTTGGCACCATGGCACAGTGTGTAGCACTGTCACCTAACAGCAAGAAGGTCCTGGGTTCAGAGTTTTGTATGTTTTCCCTATGTCTGAATGGGTTTCTTCACAGACGTGCAGCCCAAAGACATGCAATTGTCCATGACTGTGTTGGACATGTGAACTTGTACACTGATGAATCTTGCATACGCAGAAGCTACCTGTCTTGTCTTGAATGTAACTTAAGTGTTTAGAACTTGATGAAAAAAGAGACATTGTTAGTGGTGATTTGGATTAGTTAACCCCTTTATGCCTGTTGTCACAAATTCACTGCTTCCATTTAAACTGCAGCCGGCTTGCGCTCAAGTAATATGTACCTAAGAACTTATGGCAAGCTCTGATTTCTCAAAGGACCAGTTCTATTAATTCTAGTTTCTTTCTAAATTTTATAGTTTTTAGATTTTACATAGGATCTAATGTGGCTGAGCGGCCACTAAATAATTTCACTGCCAGCTATGCTGTGCATGACTCTGTATGTGACAAATAAACCTTGTTTTCATTTGATTTTTAAACGTTGTTCTAAATTATATTGGCATGTCCAGAAGCTTGGAGGAACTTTATAAACCTGTTGTCAATTAACACAGTCCGGCGCTGAATCAGCAAATGCAAGCTGAAACTCAATTTTACAAAGAGTTATCATCAAGTCAATGCAGACGCTTCTCTGGGCCCAAGCTCTTCTCAGATTAACTGAAAGACAGTGGAAATGTATCCTGTATTCAGATGAGTCCATGTTTCTCCAAGTAAAAGTTACAAAAATCAAGACCAGTCATGACGTGGGGTGTAACAGAACCCACGGCATGGGTTTCTAAGTTTGTCTGAATTAATTGTAAAGCTAACTAACAGCCCTCTCTGCCCTGAGCTGTTGTTTTTATCTCTATTTGGTAGGTCAGAGTATTAATTGGAAGGGTGAGATCTGATAAATAAATAAGTAACAAAAATCCATTGAAAAATCTTACTTGTGACCAGGTCATTTGGGCTGAAGGCTTATTTTGTGTTCAGAATATCAGCATCAGTTTGCATTCACTGTAATACCACTGGTAAAGCACTAGTTTGACATATTATATTATTTAGTTGTATAAGGTTTGGGACACAGCAAAATGGCAAATGTTTTCCTCAGCTGTATAGAATATTATGTTTTGGAGATCACATAAATATTTAGAGATCTTGAAGGTAGTCTTACTGTGTCACTGATTGTTCTTCATATATACATATTTCAGTTTGTGTGTTTACTCAGTCCTTTTACAGGCTAGAGTCTTGTATTACGACACCAGACCTGGCGCTGGCTTCTCTGCTCCAGCTCACAGCATCTCCAGCTGCTCAAACATCCGCTACGTTTATTGAACACAATAAAGCTTTATTCCCCCCAATCAGCGTATGTGTGAATTTTAAATAGGTGTCATTAGAGAGTACACACCACAATAGGCTAATAAATCAGAGCATACCCACAGGCCTGGTTCAGAGATGTGGTCTGTAAAGAATTAACCGGTTTACAGGTTCCACCAGTTTCTGTCACAAACAGCTATTAAACACTGATCCTACTAAGATGCTCTGGTCATCGGATTATCTGCTTAACAAATACAACCAGGCATGTCATGAGTCAAAAGGGGTCAAGTTTGGAGTCCTCGCTCTAGAAGACATCAGTGTAGTGATATTCATGCTAATATTTTCACAGCACAATAAGAGTAAAGAAATCCTTTTAAGAAAGCAAAAACTTTCTGTATAGTACTTACAGGCAAGCTGTTGTAAAGGACTATAGAATAAATATAGAACAAGTCTAATAAAAACTTAGTCTGGTACCTATCCTTGTTAGATCCATGCTATATAATCTATGGTGATACCAAAATGATGTTGAACTACTGACAGTCTGTTACAGCAGCTCAAATTCCTGAATCAATAAAGTAATCAATTTATCAATCATGTGTCAGGTCTGCCAGTTGTCAGGTCAAGGTGCTGCTAGTGTATTGATGACAGTGTTTTTTTCCTATATTTTCTTTTTTTCCAAGAGTTTTCTTGTAGTGGTCTTCAATTCTGAATGGTCTTCAATTCTTTCATAATGATCTGTTGCGTCGTAAGAAAAACACATATGGGTCTCTACATATGTCCTGAGCAGTGGTGTGATTGTTCATGAGCCTTAGATATATTAGAACACATAGCTATTTACTCTGACTGCTTAATGTTCTGCATGATCTTTAAAGTATAAGCAGGACTTGGAAGACTGTAGCATGAATTAACTTGAGTAAATTAATGTGTACATATATGTATAATGTGTATAAGCAAGTATTCCATGCTTTGTGTCTTTAAAATCAGAACAATCTGGGCCCTCCGTGGTGGTCCACACTAGCGTACCTTTTGGCATGGAGCATCTTGAAAAAACTCTGGAGGAGGTGCAACCCATAATCCTCCAAGAGCTGCAAAAGGTGATGCAAGGCCTCCCAGAACCCGAAAGCATCAAGTGCCAGAAGTGGAGGTACTCCCAGGTGAGGATACCAGAAGTGCCAGTGGGCATTCACCTGTTTCCACATCAGATTTATTTTTATTAACTTCATTTGTTTGGTTTAATAGCTAGCTATAAAACCAGTGAGTTCCCAGAATAAAATGTCATTAATTTCCCCAGTAGAGGAGTTAATTTTTCATTGCTCATGTTAACCATGATAAAACTTAGACTGATATATTTCCATTAAATCCCTAATATGATGATATATTATCTTCTTATTATCAAACAAGTACTACAATTTCCACATTGCTAACGTAAAGGATCACCAAATTACTGGAATCATGTGATCACAAGCATAAACCTGAGTCATGATTCTGCCCACGCTTAGTTCCAATAGCTTTAACACATGGTACAGTAAATTTCACAGGCTAAATGAATGTGAATCCTTTCGGCTGCTCCAGTTAGGCATCACCACAAGATTTTATTCTTACTGACACAGCACTCTTATTGATCCGGGCTTGAAACCGGCACTACAACCGGCACGCACTGGCTTATGCATACTAGTGGATATAGGACAATTCAGTTTCTCCAATTAACCTGATTGCAAGTTTTGGACTGTGGGAGGAAACTGGAGCTCCCAGAGGAAATCCAAACTGTCAAATCGATAACGCTGATTATGACCTGCCATGGTGACCCCGAACAGAAACAGTGAAAACAAATCTCTGTTTCTAAATGTTTTTGTACTGATCTTGGTTGAATGCCTTCACATAACCATTCAGTTGTTTTTCTGT
Organism: Microcambeva bendego; assembly: GCA_034509265.1. Taxonomy (NCBI): domain Eukaryota; kingdom Metazoa; phylum Chordata; class Actinopteri; order Siluriformes; family Trichomycteridae; genus Microcambeva; species Microcambeva bendego. The sequence continues at coordinate 15,550,279 of JAYDZG010000008.1, read as the reverse complement.
ACATTTGTTCCAGCCATCTTTTAAACATTTTTGCAACATGAAAGCTTTTTTTTCTGAAAAAATACTTTAAGATCTTTGAGGTCATCTTCAGTGAGAGGAAGAAAAAAAATGATAAAGGCCACAGCTCATGCTCTTCTGGGTGAACATGCTTAAGTGCTACTAATGAAAAGCTGTCCCGCTGCACAGCCTGTGAATGGCATTCATATTTAATAAAGTGGAGCATAATGGAGTCACGGCTCATGCAGACGGAATGTTCCAGATGAGAAAAGCTCAAGCGAGCTCTCTCTTTTCTGAGGGCCGGAGCGAACATGCATTATATTTCTTTTGATGCTGTGTGAAGATGTTTTCTCAGAGACACACAGTGACGTTGTGTTCTCTCTCTCGGTCTCTCTCTCTCTTTCTCTCTCTCTCACACTCACACACACACACACACACACACACACACACAAATCCATGCTCACCCCCACACAGTTGGCTCACACGCACATGAGCTTACAGTAGTTCACTGTGCGCCCTTTCTCACACACTCTTGCATGCTCTCTCTGTTTCTCTCACTCTCTCGCACACTTTTCTCTTATTCTCTCTCTCTTTCTCCATCCACCCCCATGCCGGGCTCCTCTGCGACACACACAGCGCTGCGCCTCAGTTTAAGGTCAGAGGACACGGAACATCTGTGTGGGAGCCCACGTCTCGCTGCGGCCTAGAGAATGGGCCAAGGCCTGTCTGGGGTGCACACACTCTCATACACACACACACACACACACACACAAGAAACAATAATCGAATTATTCTGAGGTTTGACAGTAATCAGATTCGACAGCATGCATATGAAAACTAAAAGTATTTGTGGAATGTACATTTGTGTAAAAAATAAGAGACCAATA
>JAYDZG010000008.1:15509320-15526058 GCA_034509265.1 Microcambeva bendego | reverse complement strand
CAAGATTTCATTACCACACTAGCTTAGTGGTTAAGACCCTTGAGCAAGACTATCTACCGATTGTATGTAAACACTGTAAACACTGTTATTGAGAATATATGACTTATTAGACCATTATTATAGTTTGGCAGGTCAAGTGTACCAGACAAACAGACAAGTCAAACTGTATAAAATTCCTTGACATTTGTATTATTTTACTCATGGTGTAATAAAGTATTCTATTTTTTGTAATAAAGGTCATTTACTTAATTTTTGTTCCCAGAATGTAAAGCCTAGATGAACCAGATATGCTTGGCTATGATATACATCCTCATGGTCGATACAACAATGAGCAAAGCCCATTTAACAAGATATATCACAAGCTAAACCCACTCTCCAGTTCTCAGACTACTTTCATGATTCAAATAGGGCTACAATAGTCAAAACATTGTCTATTACAGCCAAGAATCACAGTTTCCTGTGAATCATACTGTTAACACTGAGCCTTAACCTTAACCTCCTTGAACTGGGACAAAGCCCTAAAAGACTAAACCTCTGAATGTTTCAAAAGCAAAATAAATGTTCTCATTTGATTAGCAATAAGAGCAAATCTACAGGAATAATTTGTTGTTGCCACAATAATTGCTCAGACCTATAGAGGAAATATTTTGCTTCGAATTTTGAAACAACCGTTTAATGACACTCCAGTGACCTGCACAGATCACTGACCTCAGCCAAACTGAACAACTTCAGAATGAAACGGAACATAAGTTGATGTTTTTGTGATTGACATCAATGCCCAACACACAAATTCACTTTATACAAAAAGGGGCACAAATTCCCACGTACATACAGGGGGAAAGCCTTCTCAGAAGTGTTGTTATAACTGAACAGATCTCATAGGGATCACTGTTTTAATATTAATGTCTGATGGCTGACACGTCACATACTTCCTGCTCAGTGCAGCCAGACAGCAGTGTTCCTTAGATCAGTCATTTTCATTAGACTGGATTTCGTGTTCCTGTTTTACAGAATGCCCTATGGAAAGATGATGGATTGAATCATAAGATCTGTGTGTGTGTGTGTGTGTGTGTGTGTGTGTGTGTGTGTGTGTGTGTTTTAGAGTGTGTTGAAATCACTATAGAACAGAGATTTAGCAGATGCTTTTTTCCCAGCGACCTACAATTATGATCGAATTTAACTCATGCAATTTAATTTAGGACTTGCTTAGGAGCCTGTAGGGAGGGGAGTGGGTTTAAACCGTAAAGTTTTGGATTATTAATCCAGTACATAAACCACTGAGCTCTGACTAACTTAAGTATTAACTAGGTCAGTATAGAATACATAAATTATGAATTGTTTTTTCCACAGTAAAATCACAAAATGTTTTGAGTCAGTATGAAGTCTGCATTTGTGTGGAACTCAGTCCACCAGTAAGGCCCTGTGATGGCCAGCCCTCTCTCCTTTTTTATGGTGAGAGAAGAAGGAGTAGGAATCTGTTGCGCCTGAGGGAGTGTATAGTCTGGATTGAGCTCCATCTGATTTCCACCTTTTTGGACCCTCAAGGAAGCTTTGAGGGGGAAAGATTTTCATGTGATTACGACGTTATAGCAGCAGCACATCTGTGGCTTTACTCTTAACCAGAAACCCCAGCTCTGTGTGCACACACTCAAAAACTCCCAAAAACATTTTTCAACTGCAAAGTGACATAGATGTTTGTCCTCTAGATACTGCTTTCTTATTGTTTGCATCATTCATTCTAGTTGTTTGTTAAAGGTTTGTTAAAGGTTTCTATACACTTTGTTCAGCAGATAACTGTGGTTAGAAACAGGAGTGTAATTATACAAAGCAGTGGAATCTTCCCCTGCTTAGAGCTCTCAGATAAACTAAGCTTTTAGAAAATTATTCACTAGCTTTTTTCAGGATTTTTGGGGGAGAATCTTCAGTCCCTGATTTAAACCCAGTTATAACTTTTCAGGAAAAACGTTTTATAGACCAGTTACAGCAGATCATAAGATAAGATTTTGAAATAATATACAGATAAAACTTTAATAAGAAAGTCCATTTCACGACGTTCTAAAGAGGCTAAAGATCAAAGGGAAACCAAAGCACTGTATGACGGGCTCGTGTTCACACTTTTTGAATAAAAACCCACATGGCAGGAAATGTCATGTGTCTTTCACCGTTAGAGCAAACCACAAGCTTTTCCAAAGTGAGAAGAGTGCAAATCCTAGCAAGCGTTATAACATTTACATATAACTGTGGGTCTTAAATGTAAGATCTGTTTTTAACCTTTTCTCTGTCATTGCAATATATGATGCAATGCAATGATCGACCATAGTACACAGCTGTGTGGAGGTTTCGGGCTTTGGTATGTTCTGCTAGCATTAATAATACATACAACAAACAGGCATAACATTATGACCAGCTTTTTCAATTTGTGTTGGTCACCCTTTTGCTACCTAAACAGCCCTGGAACTGTGCTACACTGTGTAATCTGCTGGTTTACCACCTTTCCTTCCCTGGACCACTTTTGATAGATACTGACCACTACAATCCTCTTCCTTTTTTTACTAGCATCAGCTATGAGAATAAAATGTTTACTTGCTGCCTTCAACAAGTGCTGTTATTAAGAGAAAATCGGTATTATACACTTCACCTCTCAGTGGTCATAATGTTATGCCTGGTCGATGTAAGTATCTTTCCAGCAACAGATACATGTCAGAAATAAAGGAGATGAATGAGGCTAATATTATTCGTTTTATGGATTAATGAAGGAATCTTTTATTAAAGATATGTTTTGATGGTTTGAGTTTACTGTATTTTAATATATTATTATACATTAAGCCACATAATAATGTAAACATCAAATAGTTCACAAACCTTTTTTACTACTTTAGATCCCAAGAGGGGATGTCTTAAATAGTATTTAGGTTAAAGTATTGGATCCCTCTTTTAAAAAGCAAGAGTAAGTAATAAGTAAGCATGTGAGCTATCTGTGGGTTTTAATGGCTGTGGGAAAGGCCAACAGGTCACCAAAATTTCGTCAGACATTTTTTAGCGATTGGGATTTCAGCATAATCTATTTTCCCCCTTCCTCTACATGTCTTGTTTACTTTTACCCACTTCCCACTGCTTGGTTCCACTAGAGTCTGGGGAATTTGCAATCTCTGCGTCTTAACCTCGTATACTGCCGTTGCCTTTGGCATGAATTGTAGCAGGACCCAGAGCGGTGGTGCTGCCCTCCAGCCTTCTTATCTGTCAGAGTCAGAATAAAACTAATAAAAAAAACAAAGCAGTTCACCAATTATTTTAAAACAAAGGCAAAAACAAAAGACACAAGAGATAAAACCTGTAGTTGTACAGCTGTTGCTTCAGGGTTTCTTTATTTTGCTCTTATTTTGGTTGCAGATGTAAGACTTAGCCATTCAATTTGCAATTCAAGATTTAAAACATAATTTTGTATGGGCTTAAGAATATTATAAAGCATTTTTACAACTTTATCCTGGTCAGGAGTCACTACTTTCCTGAATCACTGGACGTAAAGCAGAAATTCATGCTGGACAGGCTGCCAATCAGTCCCTTTACATAAAATGTATACACTAACACATTCAAGCAAGTCAAAGCAGCTAATCCAGCTAATACTCCTTCACTCAGGGAGGATGGATGTCCATGCTGAGTCTGGTTCCTCTCAAGGTTCTTTTCTCCCCTCTGTTCCTCTTGGTTTGTACAACATGGTTTCTTGGTCTGTCAGTCTTTAATTTCATAAAGTTGCTGAGATAATGTCTTTTGAAAAAAAGGCTGCAGATGGACATCTGGACACGAAGCATGCATTGTGCAACACTCATTCTTCCAGGTGTTCTTTATTCTAATCTTTATATAGAGTCGCAGCTCGGATTTTCCAGCAAATGAAGCTGGATCAGAAATCCTTTAGTCCCAGGCTTTAGTTGCAGCAGGCAACTAAAAGGCTCCAGTCTGTAGACCGTACCACCTTCCACTTCTATAGCATTGGCGTTAGTAGTGGTGATCTACCAGCACTGGCATTGAATTTCCATTTAGTTTGTTTGGGTAAATTTGCTCAAGACCGCTCCATTGTTTTGTTGAAAACTGCCACCACAACAATGCATGAATCCAGGCAGCATGTGATGTCATCCATCCCTGATGTAATTTCCAAGCACTGCTTGTTATTGCATCAGTTAGCAACATCCACCCAGTGGCCCTGGCCAGAGATCTATTAATTATTTCCCTGACCGCTAAGACTAGTCACCAAAATGTAAACTTACAGGTCAATTACTCAAATTTTAACATTTTTAAGTAGTTAGTAAGAACATATTACCAGATGAAAATGGAAACTCATTGTCCAGTCTCAGAAGGATCTATAGATTCTTGCAATGATAGAACAGCCTTTTGTTATCATGGGAAACAGAAACAGCTCAGGCTGCTTTAGTGGGCTGCTTTTTGTGGGAAAAAGAGACAGAGTAATATGTCAAAGTGGTAAGTTTGATTAGACAGCTCAAGAAAAATATGGCTTTAGCTTGCCTGGAAACCTCATTACTTGTAAAACAGCTCAGAAATAACAATGTGGTCACTCGACTATGAAGCAGAGGATCGAATCCAAGCAGTCCAACACTTCTCATCAAACATCCACGTCTACTGATGGTCGTAACATGTCACATCAATGTTCGGCCAATGTTAATATTAAAGAAGCAAACTAGGATATTAACTTTTTGGGGGGGAACAGTGAGGGTAATTAAAAAGGCTTACTTAGCTTGTGTATTACAGAAAGTAGGGCTGCAGAAGGATACAGCTCTGAAAAGGCTCAGTTTTCAACATTTCCTTCGCGTCTGTGCTATGGCAGACATAAAAGCAAACAGAATGTACGATAAAAAGCTTGGGGGAGGATAAGAGGAAGAGACTGAAGGAGAGGTGCAGGACTGAACTTTCTGTTATAACAGATGTTCATGTTGTAAGGTTGGAGGATCTCTCAGCCTGGAACCCGTCCATATGATATAGAGAGATACATTTGAGAGAAATGTGTTTATTGGTGCCCACTTATGAACTGCTCTGCATTTAACAAATTGACCAGCAACAGTATAATTTTTCAAGTATAAAAACATTAACCCTCAGCTACTTGTGTGTATTTCTGTCATAACTGTAAGCTGCTTTGAATAGAATCACATTCTAAATGCCATATATGCAAAAATGGATATACTGTATATGTGAAACAGGCTCAGCACTCTTGATTTACAGCAAGAAGGTTCTGGGTTCGATCCCAAGATAGGCCAGTCCGGGTCCTTTTTGTGTTCACCTTGAGTCGGCATGGGGTTCCTCTGAGAGCCCTGGTTTCCTGCTACAGTCCAAAAACATGCAGTCAGGTTAACTGGAAACACTGAATTGCTTTAAAGGTGTATGGGTGTTTGTATGTACTGTGATGGATTGGTGTCCAGTCCAGGGTGTTTCTGAGTGACGTGTGCCCATTGAAAAGCTGGGAAAGGCTCCAGCACACACACCTCCTCCCCCACATAGTGACTATGGTATAAGACAAGCTGTAGACAACATTTGTACAGTAGGCTAAAGTGTGTTTACAGAACACTTGGAATGGTGGGATACATATTAACTCGCATACAGACTAATAGTGGAATGAACTGCCGGGATCTTTACAGGACCCTAACATGCACCCACAAATGGACAAAAAGCTTTTTTCTTATTTATTTATTTATTTATTTATTTATTTATTTATTTATTTATTTATTTATCATGAGGTTTTTCTTACTGGGACTCCCACAATCTGTAAAGATTTTAAGCAAATATTTAAATGTTCCATTTAGGAACGAACAATCTAATAAAAGAATCAATTTATCCTCTTCAGTCTCTCTAAAATAAGGCACTTGCTCATCTAATTGCATGTCAATAGGTTTAACAATGCTTTTTTAAAAGCTTATTACAAAAAAACAGCCAATGAATGCAAATGTTAATACCAGGTATATAAAATAGAGTTTGACTCCCTCAAAAAACCCTCTTAGTTGGTCAGCACAAGGACTCAACAGCAGCTAACTGGCAGTGGTGGTTCTTGAACAAGCAACCTTCTGAATACTACTACCCACACGTCTGCTCAAAGGACTCTCACTATCTCAAGAGCTTTAATTTCTCACCCCCCACCCCTTCCTGCACACACAGACCAGCAGAATCAAGCAGAACAGCAGAGATCAGGAGGCAGACGGGGAGCTAAATACAGACATTGTCTGGCTGCCTTTTTCTTCTGTCTCTTCCATGAGAGCGCGGTCTGTTCTCTGCTGCTTGGCCTAATTGAGTGGAGGAGAAGCGTTTGTGGCCATATACAGACATCCTCTCCCTGAGTATCTCCATTATCGTACTTCAGTGTTAGCAGTGCATTGAATCTCAGCGGAGAATTAGCACATGAACAATACTGTATTAGTTTTAAGCCATATGTCTTTGAAATGATCTCTCTAACAGGCTGTTTTGGCCGTCCTCTCTCCGTTGTGTCTTCCTTATGTCCCAGACTTGCTCTCACAAGCTGTTCCCACTGCAGACATGAGGTCAGCTTCTCAGGACCAGCAGATGGTTTTTAATAAGATGGTAGACAATTATGACAATGTTGTGTTACTGTCATGCCTAATATTGACCATTTTAATATATGTTCAGTGAATTCAATCCAGTTTATTGTGCCAAATTCAATTTATTTTGGCATATTTTCTTTTTTTGTCATCACCAGATTAACCAGAACTTATTATAACAGACAGAAAGTATTGTAAAACTAATTTGAATACTGGTAGATAAAAAAGCGCCAGCCATAAAAATGCTTTAAGACTAACTAAGACACACACATTGTGTTATGTGGAAAACACAGAGCTGGCCTGGCTTGTTTACATTCCTTCTGCTAATCATGTTATAGTCTTGCCCCCAAGAGTCTTTTACTCCACCACAGTTTTACTGCTTACAACTTTAAAAGTAAATAAGACTCATTTGCTAAATGGCCAACATCAAATGAGACTGTTGCAAACAGCTGCTTTATTCTGCTATTTTTCTTTCAGCTGATCCATGTTATTGTTTTTGCTTAGTTTTGCTGCCCTTCATGACACAACCCTTCCATTTTGTTCAAGCTTGGGACCAGAACTCCAACGCACTGGTTTATGCATCCTAGTGTTTCAGTAGAACAATTAACCTGGCAGCATGTTTTGGGGCAGTGGGAGGAAGACATTGCTCCAAAAGGAAACCCAAATAGACATGGGGAGAACATGCAAACTCCACACAGAAAGGATCCAGACATGTGATGATTGTTTAACATAACCACAACTTAGCTGCATTGTTTTAACTGGGCTGAATTGAAGTGTTTTTGTGTATTCTGGTTTATCACCCTCCCTGTGGTTCTTTGGAGTCTCAGAGCCTTAGCAATTGTTTTGGATCCCTGATTGATCCCTTTTTGATTTTAAAAGCTTGGTGCCTGTCATCTGTATATGAATCTTTTTTAAAACGTGGCCCCAATCTACTATTTTAAATGCAGTTTTTTCCTCACCAGTGTACAGAAGAAAGCACAGCCCTCTAATTTCTTTAAAAAATCTCGTCAGTCTTGCAGCTAGTCTTGGTGCTTTAAAACTCACTCACACACTCTTTACTCACAGTAAACTTTGAGTCCCACACATGGAATGAAGAGATGGTTAGTACTGTCAGGGGACTGTCGCAAGTTCACTCGGTTTGAGATTCACTCAGTTTGACCTGGCAACTTCAACAGCCTTCAGCCGACAGACCGAGCACTACCCAACCCTATAGCATTTCTCTCTGGGAAAACACACTGCTGTTTAGAACGTGACCTTTATCTAGATATATGCATGGGAAAATTGCTGTAAATAAAAGTACTGTGCTGTAATATGTAGGGCTGCATTATGTTCCAGCAAGGTTATTTTAATAACTGCAAATTTATAATTATACATTTAAAGTGAAATCCAAAAGCTCAGACCTCTGGGATTTGAAGTAAACAATCAGTTACTCAAAATGACAATGGAAAACTCAGTTATATCAAAACATTGATAAATAACAAACTTTCTGTTTAATACTTTGTATATATTGGAAATCAGGGAGAAAATGTTTGGCCAGGGCAAAATAAAGATAAAAAGTTGTGAAAGTTTTCCACAATATGCAGTTAAACTGGTAACAGGTGAAAGAAACATGATAAGTAATAAATCCACTAAAAGAGAAAGAGTCTGCAAGTAAAAATGGGCTTTATGTCTGTTCAAAGGGAACATTTCTCAATTAAGGTTTTTTCCAATCTACCATACATACTCAGATGGCACAACTTGAGAAACCACCATGTTACTCTCATAAAAAAAGAACAGAGAACTTAGAAATGGATCAGTTAGCAAAGTCTGTCTGTCGAAAGCAAGAAATTCAACCTGAATATCTACTACACCTAGAAAGGCCATACATTAATACATGCTGTAACATCATAACGTTATCTGGACCTGAGATCATTTGAAAAGGACAAAAGACAGTAACGGGACATATGTTGCCCAGAGTTTTTTTTCTCTCTCTTTCTTTTTGATAAACAGATACTGAGTTCTCAGTGCCGAAGACCAAAAAGACCATCCAGTACTATTATCAATGGAAGGTGGAAAAGCCAACATCAATCAGGGTATGGGGGTGTATTAGTGCCAACTAGATGGGTGACTGGCATATGTGTGACGATACTTTTGGCATGGAGACACATTTTTGGGATTTAAAGACACACATATGCTGCCTTCAAGTAAATGGTACCATCATACTGCAGTGTGGCTATGTTGACAAAGAGTGGGAATATTTGACTGGCCTAAAGTCATCCAGACTTCTTCTATTGAAAATATTTCACAAATCATGAAGTGAAGAATTAGACAAAACTATCATGGACTTGCAATCATCAGTGTCTTCTGCCAATACATTCTGCTACTCCTGGTTCAAATTTCATCAACACAGACATGATTGGCTAGGCCTGAGGGCTGGGATGATACAGGATATTGGGCTCAGTGATTCCTGGTAGAAAATAAAAAACGTTTTCCAGAAACTAGGTTTGTATAATAATCTGTTTTTCAACCACATCTGAAAGATCATCAATCTTCTTCCTAAACAGAAGCCAAATTTTACTACTGTTAAAATGAAACAGTGCACATTCCTGTGTGCCAGAAGAGTAGGAACCATCAGGTTCCTGATCATCTTTTCTGATATCCAGCAGGCTCTTTGGTGACATACGTGTGCATACATCTGCCACATGGCTTTTGTGTGGTTTTTATTCACCTGCAACATCTGCTGCAGCTGCCTTTCCACATTGCTTTCATGTGGGTCTCTTCGCATAACCTCGGCTAACACTGAGACACACAGAGAACAAGAAGAGTAGTGTTGGCCAGTATATCACGAGGCAGCAGAGAAGCAGCAAAGGACACAACCTCTCTTCAGCCTTCTGAGAAGAGAAAAAAAATCAGATCCTTCCTCTTCACTGATACACAGCCAAACAAAGCAAATGAATTGAGGGAATTGAATACTTTATATCTGTAAAATAACTTACCACTATCTTTAATTATTATAAATAATAGCTTATAATTTGTTGACGGGGACCAATTTTTGCAAACTGGGGCCCACAAGCTCCTGAAATATCCATGGCAGAACCCGGATTTGAAAAACAGCTCTACGGCTGCCACTTCAATTGAGAAGATAACCAGAGTTATAAGAGTGCCAGGAAGAAACTCAGACACAAACATTCTGATTGACAGTTACTAGAAGTGAGGATCCAAGTCCAAGTTCTTGATCTGTGCAGGACTAACATTAATAGTTTTACACAGTGGACGAGCCAACATTTGCACATTTGAAAGCTCTTATTAAACCCATGTTGCTCTGCAGCATCCACTTACTCAAGTACCTTTAATGTACTCAATAAATAATTATAAATGTTTATGCCTCAAACTCTAATATGAAAGCTAAAGAGTCTGTACAATAATCTGTAATTGAATTAGCATGCTGCTAATGTTGGCTTAGCTTGTATTCAGTAGTACAAAATGTTCTTGCTCATTCACGCTGGTCTGAGACAGTAAACAATCACTGCCTCTAATCTCAAATCATTCATATGACATGGTGGCATTAATTGTTTTGTAAATCTGTAAACAGTGAACAAAGCTAAACTTTAATTACACTACATTCATTTGTTTGGGCCACTAGTAGAAATGACCAGTAACTGCATTTAATCTTCATCGTATCTCTAGCCAGCTCTTTTGTAACATCAGATTTACTGCCTGCCATATACAGTTTACTATGTGTTTGATAACAGCCAGCAGAATTTCTCATTACTGGTGCTGCAGTCATCGTGTACTGCACATTTTACTGCTTTAACGGTCATTTTTAGCACCTGGGTTAAGTAGGGTGGATTCAGAGGACAAAAAGCAATCAAATAAGAAATGCCGGCCAAGGTTATTTCAGTTCATTCATTCTGTAAGCTTTAGGAACTTTTTTCACTGTCCATGAGTAAAACACTGGAACAAGCATCAGTCGATCTCAGAGCATGCTCACTCACTCACACACAAGAGCAGTTATGTATAGCCAGTCTATCTGAATATTTTGGTTTTACAGCATTTAGTAATTTTTTTTCAAAGTCTACCAGTGAAACCAAACACAATCCAAATAACTGGGGGGATTATGGCATTGCTCAATGGTCCAACAGTGGCAGTTTAGCAGTGCCAGAGAACATTGATGGAGTTTGTTACTGAAATTGTTAATATATAAAGTTTAAAAGTGCTGAAAACTCGTATATATGTCCTCAATTAAGCCTCTGTGCTTCTGAGTTTCTGTGCTTTTGACCTTTCTCATGTAATCCTGCTTGTAAACTCATGCTATTATGAACAGGTTTGTTTGCTCCATGTTTTGTGCAGTAGGGTGCAGTGCTTATAGTGGGTACCCCTTCTGCAAGTCCCGATCCAACCTCCGACTTTGCTTTGTATAGTTTTCACTTCCTGTTTTATTTCTGACTTTTATTCAAACACATAAACTGTGCAGCTTATAGAAAGTCAGATGGGTAGCAAAGCTCAGAGGCCAAAGTAAACCTGAAATGATGACAGAAAACTGAGTAGAAGACAGGGTAGTTTTGGTAACAGGCTTTACTGAATGAGCTGGATTGGGGAGTAATTAAATTGAAATGCTAAGAATACAAATGGAAACACTTTTTTGTTCAAAAATAATATCACAGTATCTTTAGAAGTTTTAATTTGCATACTTGGCTGAGACATATTTTTCCATCCACACTTTCCATCCACTACATATGGTAGCCAACTAGGTAAATAATGAATACATCCTTTTAACCCCCAAATTTAGGTTATACTAGTAAATAATTATGTTTTTATCACTAGTTTGTATTTATGTCAGGGCAGGTAGTTACAGGTTATCTGTGATTCATCAGTTGAAGTTGAAAAACACCATCATGAATCATGGCAAATTTTGCATCTTCAGTTCATCTTACACATGTTTGGACTGTGGGAGGAAACTCCCGCAAATCCAGGAAAACTCTACACAGAAAGGACCTGGGCTGGGCCGCCTGGGAACTGAACCAAGGACCTTGTTGCTGTGAGGTGACAGTGCTACCCACCATGCTTAATTTCATTTTTTTTTTAAATAAAATGTCAATTAGATAAAATCATCTTAAAATCTATATTATTTTTTTCCATATTTTGATCTAATAATGAAATGACCTGAACCATATCAATGTAAGATGACTGTGCTACCCATCAAGCTACAGTATGAATCATGTTTTGTCATGTCTGTAACCAAACTAGCAAAAAGAATATTAACATCTGACCTATTCTGTTTTTTTAGATGGTCTCTCTGTATCAGTTTGAGTTGTGTGTGTGTATGTGTAAATGTATTATGAATGTATAAAAATGTCGGTCAGCTTCAGATTCACCTAGTTATGAAAGAACTATGTAGGGCTTTAATACCTCATGTCCACTAAACTTGTCTACTTTGAATGATTATTTAGAGGCATGTTTTTCATCAAAGCTCAACATTCATCATCATTCATTTTTTTCTTTTTCAATGTTATGTTCTCAAGTAAAGGTTCATGTGTTCTTGTCTAACATTCAGAAGGCTGTAGGCTCCACAGGGAATGTCTCTACTCTGTATTTGTGGCCCCAATATTTTCTTGTGGTACTTAGGGGGTGAGGCACTTCTGTAGGGTCAACAAGTTCAGTAAATCTTGGAGTAAATCTTCAAAATACCAATCGAGACAGACCATCTATCCCCCAGAAAGGCTCATACTATACTATACACAAAACAGATCTACTGGCTTCAGAGGAATTCACTTTTTTATTATCTAATTTTGACTTTTAAAAAGTCAAACCACCAAAAAAGTGCCTGCTTAAAGGATTTTCTTAATATGTACCATATAATAAATATATACCCTTTTATTTCAGAACGAAAGGGAGACTAACATAGCTGAATACCCCAGCAAGTAAAGCCATCATCTTGAAAGCCTCCATAGTAAATCAAGTGCAAGTTTTTCCACTGTGAAGTTAATTGATTGCCGCAATCATTTCACGTTTTTGGTTCAGAAAGTATAAACACAGAGAGTCCAAAACTTTCAGTGAGTGAGTGAGTCAGTGAGAGAGAGAGAGAGTGAGTGGATTCATGAGTGAGTGAGTGAGTGAGTGAGTGAGTGAGAGAGTGAGTGGATTCATGAGTGAGTGAGTAGATTCATGAGTGAGTGAGTGAGTGGATTCATGAGTGAGTGAGTGAGTGAGTGAGTGAGAGAGTGAGTGAGTGAGTGAGTGAGTGAGTGAGTGAGTGAGTGAGAGAGTGAGTGAGAGAGTGAGTGAGAGAGTGAGTGAGAGAGTGAGTGAGTGAGTGAGAGAGTGAGTGAGTGAGTGAGTGAGTGAGTGAGTGAGTGAGTGAGTGAGTGAACGTCCGGATGGCCGAGTGACCCCCCGCGGCCCCGAGCGCGTCATTGCTTTGATGCCGGTGCGTGTTTTTGTACTTGATTTGAGTTTGATGACTTGAGTGCAGCTCTGCAGGATTAAATCAGCTCTGAAGCCATCGTGTTTGTGTTACTCCTGCAAATGATTTTCAGATTTCTTCTCTGCTCCTCTTTTTTTTTTTTTTTTGAATTCTTTGGGGGGTTTAAGTTGGTGCCTGTGAAATTTCCAATCCAAGGATCTAGAAACTTGACGAGGTTCCACTTTTGATGCAATTAGGCCGAGAAGAACGTTAGTCACGACGGCACCTCGGAGCCAAGAGCACGAGAGCGGGATGGTAATCGTTAAGCTCTAATACAGGAGGAGGGCTCAAGAAGAATCACACAGAGGAGCGGAGGAGAACACAAGGAGCCAATGACCTGCTGAGACCTGGACACACACACACACACACACACACACACACACACACACACACACAGCAGGTGGGCTGGACGGTCCTGTCGTTCGGCTCTCTGTGTTCCCGCTGATGGTCCCACAAGCATTCGGGTGCATTATAGGTGGAGCTCGTGAACTTGGACACACACACACACACACACACACACACACACACACACACACACACACACACGCGCTGTGTAAGGAGTGACGTTACTTTGAAGCTTAACTGGAAATAATAATAATAATACATTGACGAATACTTAATGGAGGACCGAGTGAATGACTCGGCCGTGGCCTGGTGGTTGGAGAACAGGGCTTGGCATAAGAAGGTTGCAGGTTCGATTCCCAGGGCCCTTGAGCAACCACCGCTCCGGGCACGTGTGCTCACCGCCCCCTAGTGTTCACTAGTGCATACGTGTGTGTCACCGCACCGATGGCGTTCAATGCGGAGGACGAATCTGACTCCACCGTGATGAGAAGATGGAGAAGATGAAGTGGTGAGGAGAACATGAAGGAGATCACTTCTGTTGAGCGGCTCCTCACACTCCTGCATTGCTGATATTCATGTGCGTTTCTGAACAAGCTTCTATAATAACTCTGCTATTAAAAGCTGAGGCGGTCAGCAGTAGGGTCAGCAGTAGGGTCAGCAGTAGGGTCAGCAGCAGAAGGTCTGGCGGGCGCTGGGAGGGCCTGAACCGGGTCAGAACTCGCCTTTCTATCCGCCCAGATCGAATTCGGCTGAACAATCGTCTGCCAGAAGGTTTTTAGTTTCAATCCTACAGTGATTTCCAGCTTTTGTACTCTGGCTTTTGGAGGATCGCTCTCACATCTGCTCAAGTGTTCCCCACCGTGGCCTCGTTATTTTCACGTTTTTATGATGTGGAGAACATTCCAAATCTCCCTCACGTGAATGTGATCCGCCGTGCTGCGGTGTGGCTCCAAATCAGCATCGCTCATCTATCACAGACATCATCACGAAATCATTTCATTTATTCTAAATCAAATCATTTAGACTTTATAAATCATTCATCTTTCATTATATATATATAATATATTTTTTATTCAGTATGAAGTCGATTTCATTTATTCGATATATGTTCATATTTTATTTATTCTACATAATATAATAAATCTATTATTTATTTTATATATATATATTACAATTTATATTTTACTTATTTTTTTGTTTATTGTACACAATCAAATTTATATCTTATTTATTCTACAAATGTAAACATTAAGCAACATGCAGTCTAAACAACTGAACCCTCAAGTGCTTTGATGGTGGGGTTTGAACTAGCAACCCTCTGATTACCAGTCCTGTCCCTTAACCACTGAACTTTTCTGTTCTTTCTTTTATATATTTACTATAATTTATAATAATAAACACACACACACACACACACACACACACACACACACACACACACAGGTCCCGGATGTACTGCTAATGGACTAAAAATGGGTGTAGGAGGTTCTGCTTAAGCGGCGCGTGTTCCTCAGCAGAACCGGTTCGACCAGCTCTGACAGGAAGTGGAAGGATGGGCTCGAGCACGTCACCAGGAAGACTTTGAGTAATGTGAGTGATGCGAGTCCCACCAGTCCGGGGGAACAACGGCACCATCTATGTGTGACGACGGGCGGGGCAGGACGCCCGTGGACACTCACAGATATCGAGGAAGAGAGCAACCAGGAAGCCCCAGGACGGTCCTGAGCTGTGCCCAGTGTTACCCCAAACCCAAACGAGTTGAGGATTTGTTTTGATCAGAACCGGCCCCGGCCCGGCCCGGTTAGTGAGTTTTTCATCTTGACGTGACTCACTCGTCCCTGCAGCGGTTGGTGTTGTGTGGAAAACGACGTAAAGCCTCGACACACACAGGCTATTGTTTATAAAGATGAAGCCGCGTGTGAGAGCACGGGGTTCGAGTTTAGAGAGCGTGTGCGTAGGGGTGAAGGTATTCCTCGTCCCTCGTCCGGGCCAAAAGCATGAGTGCGTTGCTCGCGACCACACCCCTTCTTCTGTCTCCACACACACACACACACACACACACACACACACGTGGTTCAGGCACGAACAGCACGACAGCCTCTCTTCACACAATTATCCTGATCTGTTGTGTTTCACTCGGCCCTCGCCGTCCTGATCTGCGTGTTCTGTTCTTTCTCACTCTAGCGCATCCCATCATGCACCGCTCCACGCTCGGGTTACTCCGCTGTGCTCTGCTCTTTATATTTCTGGATCGTACTTATATTTATAAAACAGCACCGACTGCTATTCAGGCTGGTCAAAGCGCAGGTGGATGGATGCACACACGGCTGCTGTCGGCGTGTCAGAGAGGGCGTGGCTTCATGGTATAACTGGATGAGGGTATAAAAAGGGAGAAAAAAGCAGAAATAATATTAAAAAATAATAATAGTCGGTCAGAGATCGAACCCTGGACCGTCTTGCTGTGAGCCGACAGTGCTACCCCATGTACTAGACCTAATTAAATCATTAATTAACATTGAGTGTGAATAAGCACAGATCCCACAGATCAGTCACATATATGATGATAATAATAATAATAATAATAATAATAATAATAATTGGGTGCTTTCTCTCTCACCACGACAAACGAAAACATTCTGTCCTATATAAACGAAGGATGTAGCATCAAGCACGTTATCATCCATCAGATAAACACGTTCCAGAATGAGAGAGAGTCCGAGTAACGTGATGAAGGAATCAAAGCGGCAGCAGGATCCCATTTCAGCGATTGTTTAGTCCCCTCCATGCACTAGATCAGAAACCCCGGAGCGGCCCACGTCCTGCTACCGCCGCGTTATGAAACCCAGTCTTTAAAACGCCGTTCACATTTTTTTCCCCCCAAATAAGCAAAAACAATTTTGCAGATATATCGCCTGCCTGCTTTCATTAGTGCGAGTTTATTGGAGGGGATTAAAGAAGACATTGGAGACGCTCGTTTCTCAAGACCTTGGCTAATTTTCAGCTTCTGCTCTTTTTAAAACTTGTTGAGTGAATGTTCCTGCTGAGCTTTTGTATTCTGCCCTACAAGGTTTGCCCATCTTTCATCTCAATATTGTTCCGATTAATCGAAACTGTTGGAAGTGTGTGTGTGTGTGTGTGTGTTTAACACACGGCTCTGTGCTTCCCTTCACTTTCTTTGTGTTAGATAAAGGCGCGGTGATCACGGTCACATGACCGGCGAGTAGGTCCAGGGTTTGGATCCCCAGGCGGTCTGGGTGTTTCTCTGTGCCCATTAAAATGCTGGGATCGGCTTCAGCCCCCCCACAGACGACCCTGAGTGGATGCGTGGTTAAGAAAGTGTCTGTGGACTATTTATGGTTCTATGGACTTGATACACACAAACACACACACATGCACA
>JAYDZG010000008.1:15473044-15483827 GCA_034509265.1 Microcambeva bendego | reverse complement strand
CCCAACATGTACATTTTACCCAGCTGATGAGTGTGATAACAACCTGCCCACAACCTGCCCACAATCAACAGTACAGGCTAAATACACTGGTGGGCAACGGGCAGTGGGAACTCAAATGCACTGAATACCATTAACAATGTTATACCTTATATATTTTTCTATTTTTTTCTGCAGGTAATATGTGGGTAGCCATTGCAGCACATGCAGACCTTATGCAGTGCACCCACATTAAGTGTGCACCATCGAGCCACAAACCAAATAAAGAACTGGGGGCAGTATCTGCACCATGCACCTTGCACATATACATATAGTGTGACATTTAAAATGTGGGCTTCAATTTTCAAAGACTACACAAGGGTTACAGCCATGCACCTTTCATTAGCAGATACAGCACGGCTAATATTCAAACCGGTAGACATGCATCATTAAATTAACTATTTGACGCCCAGCTAAATAATCATAGCCTTCGTTTCAAATGTTCATTACGATGAAAAGATTTAACAGAAAATAAAACTAATACGACAGGACATTCAGGCTTAGTGGTTAAAGTACTGGGTTGGTAATCCAAAAGTCACTGGTTCAAACCTCATCACCACCAAGTTGCCACTTAACCCTCAATTGCTCAAAATGATGTTCAGTCACTTTGGATAAAAGCACCTGCAGAATGCAGATTCCCAGAGCTCAAATCTGAACAGCCAGGCCACTGGGACACGCAAATATAGAAGCCGGCAAAATAAGCCTGTGACACCATGTATTACTTTACTGCTTAACAATTTGTGTGCCAAAACGCCTCAGACAAACAACTACACACTAGTAGTGCTGTCTCAGTACTTACATCATCTAATTACATATTACATGAAGAAGATTAATAATACAGAAGAAGTACTTTTCAAACTACACAGCAGTTAGTCGTCGAGATGAGACAAGACCCGATACTTCGCTACCAAGTCGATACCAAGGTTCTGAAAAAGATCCGGTTTTCATTTCCTGTGGTACCGGAGGTTTCCCAGATCCCACAGACCACACCATGGCACCATAACGACAATGTGCTGAGAGAGATAAAGCGATAACACCAGGAGGAATCGAAGTGAGTTGCTTCACCCCTGCTGTTTAACTAGACATTTGTCTAACTAGCGAGCTTTATGAATCAGGTTATTCGAACAGGGTATATTGAGGTAGCTATTACATCACGTTTTATTAGCATTAGCATCAAGCCATTAAAATAAATGGGACCAGCATCAGCTACAAGCGGCTACGAACGCTTAAACTTCACTGATGAGCTCAGAATTACATACAATCAATCATTCACCTTTATACAGATTAAACAATCATTTATTAACATTGAACACAACTTCGTGTGTGAATCTGACCCTGACACGTTCTCCAATGATTATAGCGTTTATATTTGAAGGTGACTTAGTAGGAAGATTATAAGGCATCTAGGATTTGGAGCAGCATCCTTATTGGGAACGACTACAGGACGACGTAAAATGTGTCCAGGTAGGCAGCTGCTTATATTCACAAACACCGCCATAGTAATACATATAGATTTGATTTATTTACTATTTCCGGCCTGTGTGTAACCAAGAACTGGATCTCCCCTCCACACCCCCAGCTTGAGTTTAAATAAGAAGCACCCAACACACAGAAATGAGATGAAATTGGCCAATCGAATACAGCCACCGAATGTCCAGCCAAATCTGTGGCGCTCACGTAGCCAGGCCAACCGAGCATGTTTTCACATACTGTACTTCACTTGTACTCAAACATGTCCTTCACCTTTAAAATCTGTTAAACGGTTAACGCCACTGAACCAGCTCAAAGCGTTCAAAAACCACAAGCCGAACAGAAAGTCTCATCACAGTCACTGGCTTCTCGATTGCTCGGACAAGCTGATATAATAGCCAAGACAACTGAGGTTTCAAAATATAGAACATATTCAGGTTAATAAAGAACTGGTCAGAAATCCCACTGTTAAGCATTAACTGAATTAATGCAACTGAAAAAGAGGCCAAGTCAAAACATATACGCACTTCACAAAGAACTTTTTTCCTTTCTTGACACTACAGCATTTAGATTAAGTTACACTTAAGTTACACCGTATGGCCTGTTATAGCATACGGGATTAATAATGCCATCTTTTCTACTCATGCGAGTTCAGATATATTTACTTATAAAAGAGTAATGCATTAGTTCGGGTGTATTTAGAATCTGTGGCAACTTGAAAGCACCATGTAAACCGGTCCTAAATTAAATACATGATAATACATGCACTTAATAAGAAATTTAATCGGTTGGCAAGTCGGCTCGTAGAGACGCTGTGGCAAAATCTACAACAGGAATAAATGCACAAACAGGTCAGAGTCCAACAATGCGCCTGTGCTGGCTGCTTATAAACTGATAATCAGGACGTTAAAAAGAATGCGATGATAATATATGTTTCATTTGCTCAGAATATTTTCTTTTTTAACTCGGACTTAAAGTTGGTTAAAGCTACTCATTTCCCCGGTGATGTGAAGCACTTTGTAGGGAACTATCGGAGCTGAATTCTATTCCAACATTCCAGATGTTGATTGACAAAATCTACACACTTAAATGGACCATCTAGAGAAGTTTTCAATACATCTGCTACAGAAAACCTGAGATCAAGGAGAATTGTAAGATTTGGGAATTCAAAGCCTTCCCATGATTAACCAGCCTTCCTGTCAAACGATAACATACCAGTGTTATCATGCAAGTTTCATGTTCAGTAACCTAGCATTACCAACCAGTCCTGAGCAGATCCAAAAGCAAGACAGTACAAGTTCTTAATGACAGAAACTAATATATATCGACTCCAACGTCAAGGTCCCATGTAAACCCATGAGGAACAAATAAGAATAGCAATTATTCTAGGAAGACCCATTTGATCTAATACTATATAAATGAAATTGCTCTAATTGTTTCTTTAGCTGGTTTAGATGATTGAAATGACTCTTTAGATCAGCCATTTTCTGCGAGGAGGAGCTGATGCAAGGCTCCTTTGTGTAGCCCTGACGGTGAGCGTAATCTTGCGTTATGTAGGCCAGCAGATCCACTCTGCGCACAGCAGATCGAGCTTTTGTTTCATCTCGAAAACGCAGGCGAGCTATTAATCCTCTCCCGTGTTTCCCAGCCATTAAACATCGTACACCAGCTAGCGCACACAGAAAAGAAAAATGACTGTGCAAACAATGACAGGATATCTCACAGCTACCTTTGCGATCTAAGTGCTGGACTGACGTCGCTGAGCATGATAGTAGCCATCCGCTCAACAGAAAGAAAGAAAAAGAACAGACATGTGCAACTTCCATTTTCCAACCTCTCACTTCTGACACCACAACCAAAGCCAATGCATTTTTAAAGACATTCGGTCACACAGGCTTTTAACACAGTGGGGACTAAATCTAAGCTTGGTTTTAAAGGTCACGTGGGATGTTGGACCGAACTGGCCGTTCAGCCTAAATGGTAGACAGTTACCTGGTTTGCACATAGAGCTGCAGATTTACTTAGGCCATTATCTGGTCAGGGTGGCAGTGCCTGTCTGTAGCAAACTACACCAGTATGATGTTCATATTCAGACAGGGTTTAGATCTAATTCATGCTTTAATCATTAAGGCATTGTTAACTTCTCTAACATTCGAATGGAAGTGTGAGCAAGACAATGCAATGCTTTTAGTAAAACAAAAGTCTTTTCACAACTGAACATCATAACTGCATATTTATCAATAGTCTGTCATGCCCCAGTCAGCTTCAGATAATTCACTATCTGGAGAAAAATGGAGATCAGATCGTTTAGTGGCAGCCTTGTCCTCAATGACAACTGATCCAACTGAAACCTAAGTTGACGCAAAACATCTTGTCATTAATACTCAGATTTTTTTCTAATTACATCTACTACATGTGCATAAATAATGACATGCAATTTGCACTCCTCCAGATGTACCTCAATGTATTCTGCAGTTTGCTTAAAGTAAAAAAGCATGTATTCTTTTGTTAATATAGTTTTAAAAC
Organism: Microcambeva bendego; assembly: GCA_034509265.1. Classification (NCBI taxonomy): domain Eukaryota; kingdom Metazoa; phylum Chordata; class Actinopteri; order Siluriformes; family Trichomycteridae; genus Microcambeva; species Microcambeva bendego. The sequence goes on along the minus strand of JAYDZG010000008.1, from coordinate 15,479,795 downwards.
TCAATACTGGTTGATGATTATGTGCCCCTGCAGCTTTTTGTACTCTGGTAGCATTTTAATACGTCGTTTCTGTTTACTAACCATTAAAATAACAGACAAACATATTTATTAAATTCAATCGACTACGTGAATTTCAGTTACTAGTCTAGCATTCAATAAAATGTATAAATGACACACTGAGCTCGTCAATGACAGTGTTAAATAAATTCAATTTATAACATTGAACTGCAAATGCCCATCTGACCAGATAATGCTCGTTTTACCATGAAAGCAGACGTGGGTTAGGATTATAAAGAGGATACAGGTCAAGTCCAGATCGAAGCCGTCCTCCTGGTATCTCCTTTTGTTTCGGCTGACCATCTTCTGTATGATCGTAGCCATAGCTGTGAAAGGAGTCTTTAAGGTGTTAAAGGTAAGAGAGAGTATCGTGGCCTCCTGGTGAAAATCCGTTGCTGAACTCTTGTCGGTAATTTTCAGACGCGCTAGCTTAAGCTTCCCTGCTCCAGCTAGCGGTGTGCTGCCTGCTGCTCGTTCATACACGAGAAGGGCCTAAAGCAGGCCCGGCCGCCCAAACGCAAATCCACACCAAAATGGTTAGAAATCCTCCAACTGGAAATAAAGACAGGTCTCCTACAGGTCCAGCGTCTCGATACTGAAGTCTCTGGTTCCGCCGCAGTAGCCGTGTTTGTGTCCGAAAGGGGGAGAGAAAATTCTCCCCGGCTTTTCTAACCCAGAGTATCCGCGGCAGACGCGGGCACGATCGGCTCTGCTCGACTCTAACGACCGGCTAGCCGGAAAGCTAGCGGACTAGCAGGTACGTACATCTTGAAAAATTTAAATGCTACACCGAAAATCAACCATCCACGCCGTCGTTGATATTCCAATGCATAAAGAGAAATTTGACAGCCTCCACCATATTATTAAAAGCCTTTTTAAAAATCAATTTGACTGATTTAACGATATGTGCACATGATTCCAGCTCCCCGCTTTCCTACTACTGGCTTCTGCGCTGCTGAACTTCCATCATGGCTTCCAATGAAAAAAAAAAAAAAAGCAATTTTCAGTCGAAGTGCTCCACTAGAAAAAGTAGTGCATATAAAAACTACAATACCGTGCTTATATTCAGAGCGAAATTCATGTCCAAGAAAATATTACAGCAAAGCGATACATTTTCCGTTGAAGACACTCACGTTGTGTCTTTTTTCTAAGTGTTTGCATATATTTTCCCACCGATCGCGGATGAATACAGCGACGGCACGGACGAACTCATTTTTGTCCCAAAGTCACGTGTCTGCAAAACGAGGGAAGAGACGGTGCTGTATTTGAAATCAGCTTGCTCAAATATCAATTAAATGCTCCATAATATAACAAATATTTATATTCAAACATTGTGAAATATTGCATAAACTGAGACAATATACCACTATGAGTATTAACTATAAAATATGTGAGTGAATTACTCTCGTGCACTGGGCAGGAAATTACTGAAGTGCTTATGCAAGCAGAAAAGTAACTTAGCATAAAGCCGCAAACCAAACGCCCTAAAACCAAAATGCCCATATTTTACACCTTTGTGCGTCTGAATGCACATAGCTGTCATTTCACCAGTAGCTGTAATAGTTGGGTATGAATTGTTTTAGTCGAAACGAAGCATGACATGTTAATCTAGACAAACATGGGCTGATAATGAGGTAGGAAGAAAGAAAAAAAGAGAAGAAAAAAAGAGAAAATCTATTCCTCAGCGCCAACAAAATATTACTGCAAATAGTTAATAAAATGTCAAATCCAGAAACAGCTTCACGAAAACCTCACTCATATCTAGTTAGATGTTTTCATGAGCAGTTATGGGAATAGTGAGAGACATGTGTCAATGGTTATTACTGTACCCGAATTATTAGCACACAAAATACATGGTCCAAAAACTAAACTAAGTTATTTTATAAGACAATGATCTCTATTCTCATATAAGATGGCCTAGTTCGACAGCACCCATTAGAAGATCTGAAAACTCTGTTTGTGTGGGTTTCCTCCAGGAGCTCCGGTTTCCTCCTACAGTACAAAGACAGCAGTTGTGGTGAATTGGAGATTGAAAATTGCCCATGACAGTGTTTCACCTATGCACAGATGAAACCTGCACACTGTCAAGAACTGAACCAATGTGTGAAACGTCACAATTATGAAACTAATGGTCGAACGTTACAATGGTCGAACGTTGTACCACACTGACCTCTGCTGGTCAAATCAAAATCTCTTCTCCCGCAACCATTCTTCTCCAGTATTGGAGTCCGAGAGAGAAAGAAAGAGAATCTTGCTCCAAAACAACTTGGTATTATAGTTAAAGCAATTGATGGTTAATGGCCTTTGCCTGGATACCAAGCACTGGCAGCTTGGTGGTGATGAGACTTCAACTGACAACCGTCTGATTACTACTCTAATACTTTAACTACTGATCCAGTACAGTTTTTGTGTATCTGTGTGCAGGTCTGTGCACATTTGTGAACGTGTGAATTTTTTGATTTCTTGTTTGTTTAGTCGTTTCGCATGTTGGTGTTTTTTGCGCTTTCCATACAGTAGGTGGCGCTGCACACTCATAGTTGTTCACACACCGGCACTAAACACGCCGAAGTAAAGCGGAAAGAAGCCGGAACTGTGGTGGAGGTGAGTGTGTCATGTAACTTCATGCAGTATGAGCTCATTTCATATCAGTACCAAACCAAATACATTTACAGCTGATATATACTAATGTTTATGTTGTGTGTTTAACAACGTTCTGATATGAATGTGAAATAAGAGTGCAGGTAATGAAACGTCGTAGCTCAGCACTGACTAGACTTTCTGTTAGCCGCTATGCTAAAGCTAACTCGGTATTGAGACTGGATTCAATTAAATGATAAAATCTAAATTAAATATTTGTGTATACACACTGATTACAAACAGATTTAACCAAGACATGAGCTGCTAAAACTTCACCGATTTTCTTTGTGCAGAAAAAATAAAGAGTTTAGACTTTACACCAAGGACATCTTTAAAGCTCTAAATCGGAGACAGTGAACTTTGGGTTATTAATCTGAAGGTTGTGGGTTTTAATCCCGGCTCTGCTGTGTAGCCATTCAGCAAGGCCCTTCACACTCAGTTCCAGGGACACTATAGAGTGACTGGCCTTCTGCTCTGACCCGGGACACACAACCCAGGATATGCAGAAGAATACCATTGTACTGTACCTTTATATTTCTATTGGAGAAATAAAGATTCTCCCTCTGCCCTAGATTAATTATTAATAGGTGCATTATAAAACAATAAGTAAAACAATGCTTTTTGTATCATATGCCCAGGGGGAGCAGCAGGACTTATTGATAGCCACACCAGCACAGAGAGTCTGAACTTCCCATTAGGAAAAAAAGCTTGGCAGATAAATAGGCAGGCTGCATTAGGAAGGTCATCCGGCGTAAAAACTATGCCAACTCAATACGCCATTATTGCATCATGAATGTTATAATACTATTAAAAATACCACTCAATTACCTTTGACTTTCTTGAAAAAACTATGATAAAGAAACTTCCCTCAGCAATTATTATTCCAATTCAGGTCAGGTGGTCACATTAAAAGCTGCTGCTTATATTTTTAGTTTGGAGCGTTCTTTTTATAAAATTGACTTTAAAGTACAATGCTGCCTGTACTTGTTATTATATGAGCAGAACACACTTTTTGTTTCAAAGTTATTTCGTAGTTCTTTGGTATAACATTGTAATGACATGGCAGTGTGTGTTGTACTGGTTCTCTGGTGTAGCTGTGTTTTGTTTTTTACTGGCCTCATCATTAGGAACACATATGCTTTTAGAAATCAAACTATAAGAGAAAAGGTGAACATTCTGAATACACATAATGAGTGAAAATGCAGCAGAGAAATTTTGTGCCGCAATGAATACTGGGATCACCTTCACGGCTAAGGAAGCATCAGATGCTCCCTCATTTCTCAGTTAAAATACTGTGCCGCCTACTTCTCTGGCGCGCACACTGTATGACTTAAATGCTGCTTATATAGAGAGCACACTAGGTTTTCCAAAATACCTATACACATGTAATTATAATTTTTTTGGGGGGGTGGGGTTTTTACTCCACAGACACTGACAGTGTAAAGATGGTACTGAAAGAGATTCCAACGGACAACATAACCCGTCCCTTGGGTCGGAATGAGGTCATCGGTTTACTCTTCCGCCTCACAATATTCGGTGCAGTCACCTATGTTACAATAAAGTGGATGGTGGATGCTATCGATCCCACAAGAAAGCAAAAAGTTGAAGCGCAAAAGCAGGTGTGTCCATCTGAAACTTTATTCTTTAATCATTCATTATTTTTTATTAATTGCAGGAGTAGTTTATCAGTATTTATGTATTTATCTGGCACAAGTACATGTGTGAACTAGCTAAAAATGTTTTATTTGTTCCCACCTGGGTTAGGCAGAGAAGCTCATGAAGCAGATCGGAGTGAAGAACGTCAAGCTTTCTGAATATGAGATGAGCATTGCGGCACATCTGGTGGATCCATTAAGTATGCATGTGAGGATGCTGCTAAACTTTTTCTGTTCAACATTTCTAGCACAGTGTATTTAACAACAATTTATATTAGGGTTGGGCGGTATGACGTATTTTGGTATACCACGGTATTTAGATATGGTGCCGTATAAAACCATGTGATTTGTCTTGTCATTTGAAAATCAATAGACCGGACAGTCCCACGTCTCAAGGATCACTTTTTATTTTCTCTCAAAGTTTGGATAGACCTCACGGTGACAAGGACAACAGTGTCATTTAAAATATGCACACACTGCACTACTGTGTCATCTACCAAGAAGCACAAAAGTCTGTATATATATATAAAGCTGGAATCACAAACCTTCAGCCCTCTGTTTAGTGTTATAGTGATGAGTTTTCATTTGTCCTAATGTCAACCCCCAATGTCAGAAGGCTCTGGGTTTGATTCCCAAATGGAGCAGTACAGCAGGGGTCACCAACCTTTTTGAAACTGAGAGCTACTTCGTTTGCCTTTAGCTATATATTATTATTAATGTAACTCGTTTGTCTGTGTGAAGACACTGATCATGTTAAGGATTTCTCACAATAATTTTCAGCATTGACTTAACAAGGTGGGAAACAGATAATATCAATATTCAATAATCTCAGCAGTTGTTTAAATTTTCAAATGATTAATTCTACAACACTTCTTAGAGAAAATTAAAGTAATTCATGACTAACATAACATTTTTGAAAAGTTTAGACAAACATTTGCGATAGTCTGCAGAACTTGCAACAATTAAAATGGAAATAAAATGACTTTAAGAAAGAGTTGATGTGTTTGTCCAGATTACATGGAGCGATATCGCTGGCCTGGACGATGTCATCACCGAGCTGAAAGATTCAGTGATTCTCCCCATTCAGAAAAGACATCTGTTTGAAGGCTCTAAGCTGCTCCAGCCCCCCAAGGGTAAGAGACCCCACGTATCCACGATGTGTAGTCACGCCCCTGAAGCGAAACCGAACTGACGACTACTGTGTTCACCAGGCGTGCTTCTGTACGGCCCACCCGGGTGTGGAAAAACCCTGATAGCCAAAGCCACCGCCAAAGAGGCCGGATTCCGTTTCATCAACCTGCAGCCCTCAACTCTGACCGATAAATGGTACGGCGAGTCCCAGAAGCTGGCCGCAGCCGTGTTCTCTCTGGCCATCAAGCTCCAGCCCTCCGTCATCTTCATCGATGAGATTGGTAAGTGCAAACAAACAATATGGTGCTTCGGTTAAGATTTTATTAGGAAAAGCAGGACGAATGTTTTAATCAGCGCAATATGGGAACGCTGCAGTTATAAGTTGGCAATAGAAGGCCTTCCATCAGCAATATTCAACAGGCAGCTCTGCTTATCATAGCAGAACTTCAGGCTTTATTAATTAAATGTAACAGTCTAGTTTAGCTTCAGTTTTCCTCATTTGCCCCATCTAAAACACAACTACACCATGACCAGAGCTGTGGACCGAGTTATACACACTAAAATAGTACTTAGTAACATGACACCCCGCCTCTTTCAAAACAAAAGGTAATTAATAAAATATGAATCAATTTGTATTTGCCTTTTTAAAATATTCTCTGTAAACCGTGCTACATATAAAAGTTTGCTTTTTGTTTTAAGAGATGTCTTATTTTAACTCCAATGTATTTTTTATGCTCTTTATTAAAGAAAAACAATTTCCTATCCGATTACTTGATGAATCTGTAGAATAATCGGTAGAATACTCTATTAAAAAAATAATCGCAGCCCTAATTCATACCCAGAAGTTCAGAAATTGACCTTTCACATGTGCTCGGTGAAACTAGAGACTGGGTGAACACGTGTGTGAGTCAGTTTGCTGAGGCGTGAAACATTGCACAAGCCTGTTCAGAAAGTTAATTTGTCAGTTATTGCTAAAATATCAAATGATGTTCATTCTGAAGCCCTAATCTCTCACCTATGGTCTACATGATAGAGCTATTAGTCTCAGATTACAAATGAACCTTTGCCCAAATGATAACCAGATTTAATCGGTAGCCTATCTGAGATGAAATTTGCACACTAATAACTCAAAATGGGATTAAAAATTAATAAATGAATACACTATCGAGTCACATTGTACTGAGCACCAGCTAATATCCAGAGTAACGACTATGAGCAGCATAGACAGCAGCTAGATTGGGGGGGGGGGGCGGGGGGTCCTGGTAGCTTGT
>JAYDZG010000008.1:15449650-15462768 GCA_034509265.1 Microcambeva bendego | reverse complement strand
GCTCTTCCGATCTTTGTATGTATGTGCATGTCATAGAGCCACTCTGAAGTCTCTCACTCCTTTACACACTCCAAACATGCTTAAAACTCTGAAAATCTTGAACGTGTCACTTAACCGAAGAGACCGTCTGAGAGAGGACCCCTTGATGTAAAAATGCTATGTGGATTGAGCAGTAAGTGCCTGATTTATGAAAGGTTAAAGACTCATGGCCATGAGAATAAAAGTTCCTACATTTTTAATATTCCGTTCTGTGGAACATTTTGTAGTGCCTGATGCCAAATCAATCTTCATAACTCAAAACATAAAAGGTCAAACCTTGAGATCCTTTGGGACTTCAGAAAGGTCAAGTATGTCTACCATTTAAATTTAAATGGTGTTTCTAGGTGGAAGCATAAGGTGGAGTGGTGAGTACATCATCCACTCTGGCTGCTCGCAATAGAAATAAATGGAGTGAAAATAAAAAAAAGTGAAAAGAAGTGAATAAAGAGTGAAATCTGCCTGTTATTCAATTTTATGGGCCACTGTGGCCTCGGGTCCGATTTTCATGGCTATATAGATCGAAAAAAGGCCAAGTTACAGCAGTTCAACAAAACTCCAGCATTCATTCCTATGGGGAATTTTACATTTCTAAACTTTATATATTTTTTAAACCTATAAATCTCCCAAACACCAAAAATACATGATAATCTGTACGTTAAGCGGTATGGGCTGGAATAATCATAGTCATGTGCTTAAGAAGAAGAATAAGTAGATGAGGGATAACAATAGAGGACTTTTCAAGCACTCGAGCACCCAGAGAAAACCCACACAGAAAGAACCCGGCCCTGCTATGACAGCAGTTTGGCCCACATGTGACTACACACTTGTGACAACATCTGGGCATGGTCCTGATGAGACAGCACATATATAAGATAACCTAGTACAGGGCAGAACTGAGAGTCTGTGGCACTATGTGGATAATTTTCTAGGGCTCTGACCTTTGACCATATCTACTTATGTAATGCCTACTAACCTGGTCTCTCCTTTATGCACCTACAACTTTACTGTGAGACACAGTAAACCTTTCTGTATCTGTTTTAGTTACACTGAGTTGTATATGGAGCAGTATTCACTGAAGTCAATACTGGTGAACCAGTCGTTGCCAAGAAATGATTGACTCGTAATCCAAAAAATGCTGATTCGAACCTTAACATGCTATGTTGCTGTTGTTGGGCCATTGAGCAAGGCCCTTAACCCTCATTTGCTCGGATTATATACCGTAACTGTAAGTCAGTGAAAATATAAATGTATTTAGCTGTTCAGCATTGATCCATCACATGGCAAAGCACACCAGCAATCCAGAAGGCTGAACGTTTTGGGAAGAACCAAATAATTTGGAATAAACCCAAACCAACACAGGGAGAAACAGCTGCTGAACTTTCTACTGAGATTAATCAAAAGTAAGGAACAGACTTCAGTGCTTTAAAGCTGCAACCTCTGATCCACTGAACTTGTCCAGTTACTGATAATGTATTTAGAATTCAGCCATGAACGTGACTCGGAGTATGGATCACTAACAGAGGGTGCTTTTCCGTTCAACTAGATTAGGAAACAGCTTTCTTACTTCCTTAGTAAAACAAACTTACTGAACTGCTGACAGCTCCTTCCATGAGACTCAAAAACAAAGAGATTTATTAGTTTATTACTGCCATCCAGAGCTGCACTGATTCCTTCTGCATGTGCTGTTAATTTGTAACTCATTGCTCTGCATAACAGACCTTGAACTTGGATCCTTGCGTAATCCTACATGTTGTATAGAAAAAATGTTATATATAAAGAATATCTCGTTCTCACTGCTTGAAACTTTGGCTTTGACTTTTCTAAAAATGTTCACTGACCTTACCTGAGATAAACAAGGTCTGCAGTTTTTCAAAAGTTCATCTGGATACTTTAATGTGCTTTGAGAGATTTGAGTGATCTTCAAAATGTTTCTTCAAGAGCTCTTGGAGGAAACCCACGTAGACATGGGGAGAACATGCAAACTCCACACAGAAAGGACCCAGATCGCCCACCCGAAGATCGAACCCAGGACCCTCTCACTGTGAGGTGAAGTAGTTCTTTGTGTGCTTTGCAAAATGACACACTTGTCTTGACCACAACTGCACAGTCAATAAATGGGGGGAAAAACTCCAGTCCCTTTCCCAAAATAAACCCTGTATTTATTACCTGCTCCCATTTTTTTAAACTTCTGCTGGAGCTCCCTTGGCGTAAGTCGATACTGATCCAGTCCATCGTTCCATTTGATTCGTTCCAGCACCTCCAAGTCTCCACCAGCCAACCAATCACCACCTTCCATCACCATCTGAAATAAGAATAAAAATGTCTTTCAAAAAGAATTTTGAAAATACACAACCTTAAATGTTTCGATACAAAAACAAGATAAAAGGGGTTGGCAGGTGTTTGTGGAGTTTCTCTTGCCTTGATGTAGGGATGCTGGGGACATGTTGTGCCCCACTGCCTGGAGCAGCGCTCCTCTTTACGGTGCTCATAAAACTCTGGATTTCGTAAGATTGCCACTCTGCGACCTTTGTATTCTAATGCGAAAGCAGCAGAACCGTCCAACCTCTCTTTGTCTTCCTTGGAGACTGGTAGGACAATGGGTACAGAGAGGTTGATGGTGCCACCTGGGAGTGAAAGCCCAGAGAAAATAAATACATTGCTTTCAACAACGAATTAATCTCAAAACTATTTTCTTGCATTTAGCATATGCTTTTATCAAAAGCAACTAAATATTAGGGTCAATGTTCAACTCCAGGTATACAGACCTGAAGTAACACTCGAGTGGTTAAAATGTAAGAAAAGACACTGTCGACACATTATAATATCCAGAGTAACCAGCGTGTGTAGCCAGACAGCAGCTGGATGGAGTGGGAGTGATTCAATAATGTTCTAGTGGGTTGTCACAGGTATCAGGAGCCATGCTGACTGCTGAGCATTCCACAGCCTCTGTAGGAAATGAGGTGTAGGATTCATAGAGGCAACTGTCAAGGTGGTCCCATAGATGCTCAATTGGGTTCAATAAGTGTACATGATCTGCAATGATGGTTTGTACCAAAATCATTTGGTAGAGCCTTCACCACCTTATATACCCACCAAGCTAACTTACAAAATGTGACTTCCTTAATCAGCAATTCACTGCATGTCAAAAGTTGTCATAATAATGTGACTCGACGATGTAAATGTCCATTGGTCCTGATCTTAGCCTCATTTATCGAAAAAAAACCCCGTTCAAACCACGTTCCCTAGCACTTCCTTTTAAACCTGGCTGAACTTTTGCAAGAAGTAAGTGGGGCACAATTGCCCCATCGCTTTGTGCAAATTTAACTGAATTCTTTGTGCAATAGCTACAAGCTGCTAAAGCAAAGAGGAGAAATGTTATATATTTTTATTTAACAATATTTATTCTTTCCCTTGGTCATTACTGATTAAACATAGTAAAATGGTGTAAAGCCCATGTTCATATTTATAAAAAGAACTGTAGCTAAATTGCTGTTAATTTGTAATGCTTGAGTAAATCGTAGGGTCATTGCTCATGTGTGGTATCGAGTTAAGCTCAGAGCACGATTCCTTAGCATCTAAGTTTCTCTGAAAATATATGTAGAATTGCTTTCTGTTTGCCTGTAGTCGAAGATATTTTTTTTACCATCAAGCAGTGTGCCAAAGTGAAGGACTTGCAGAAACTCCCTCTCCCTCATGAAACCTTTCAGAGGTGTGGCCCACCCTTCAGACAGCACCTGTACCCACTGAAGATCCAGCTGCAACACAAGCAGAAAGAGTTTATGTAAATGCTTCACTGCTATAAAATAAAGTGTTACAAAATGATGTAATTAAAGACTGAAAGTACAAATTGTCCGTTTGTGATTGGTGAATTGTATTACTGAATATCACAATAACCACCATGTGTATCTGCAGGTCAGTTGAGTCACGTAAGGACATGATGACAGATTCAGTTAGAGCACATCACACTGTTGATGTAAAAACTGAAGCTTTTACTTTCAACATTGTGAATTCACTGTGCTTGTTTGCCATTGCATTAAAGCTGAGCACAACTTATCACCTGTGTGCTTATGCACATACAAAATAGCACTTAACCTCCAGTTTACCTCAACACGACATGTACAAATCCACCTGACGCATGTTTTATATAATTGCTAACTTGCATTTAGATTAAACAGCCATGTTGTATTTTAAAATGCTGAGTAACTAACCTATTTATACATATATATATATATTCCAATATTACCTTAAACTTTACTGCAATTTTAATTTATGCATCTTCTTAAAGATGAATGAAAGAAATCCAATTACATGATTGTGTCTGTGTGCATTTTCTTTCCCAGTTCATTCCAAAGAGATTCATCAATTCCTGATTCCATGCAGGTGCCAGTCGATCCTCCTCCCTCAGACACAGCTCATTAGATTTTGCCAAATAAATGGACGAGCATGTTAATAGCGCATATAGGATTCAAACTTAAGAGCTCTATATTGCATTACTGATGCAGGTTCAGTGCATCTGCAGTCCATAAATAAAGTTTAAAATCAGAATGGGCCTGGTCTTACCTTGGTGATATTTACAGAAGGAACTGTGTTGGCATCACTCAGTGCTAAGTTTATCTTGTTTTCTGGGACAAACAGGTCAATTAGCTCCTCCGAAACCCCACTGGGCACAATTCCCTTTAATTACAAAAGATGAACACACCTCAAACACTTATCATAATCCAGTAGACATTTTATTCTAGCTAAAACAATGTTGAACATGTTCCAGAACTTTTATTTTCACACCTGCTCCTTCAGAAGATCAACCACTTGTTGAATGCACTCGTTTACGGTGATCTCTCCAGTTTTCAGCACAAGCTCTGGTGCTTCTGGCCTCTGGTATTCAGAGTCAATACCCGTGAAGCCTGAATGGAAAGACAAGCATATCTGAGCCACATTCAGACTAAAAAATATCCATGATGTATTTCAGTCATCTATTCATTGTTTTTTACTTGGTTACACGTTTTTACAACATTTGATTAAACCCTTGACTGCCACTGGGGTCCCCAGGAGCAGACTGGCTGTGCTAAATTCTGTATAAAATGCTTAAAAAGATCATCAAAAAAAATTCCACAGAAGACTTTTCGCTCTGATTTGCTCTGCTGTGTTACAGGGTTCATTTTTTATACTGATCCAAATAACTGATATGACAAATGCAACAGTATGAGAACAACAGAGGGTTGGAACACCACTGCTCTGATACAGACTGTGCCATCAGCAGGATGCAATAGCAGATATGATTTTAAATGTTATATATTTAACTTTAAATGGGAAATTTAAGACTTTGGTGACATTTAAATGCAGCAATAGGTATTATATGTTTTTTTTTTGTTTGTTTGTTTTTTTGGGGGTGGTCCATTTTATATTTTATTTTTATTTTTACTTTTTTATGGTTGCAAGATAGGTTACAATAGTTCTTGTGTTACCTTGTGTCTTTAACGGTTTATGGCATGTGCATTTGTTTTCTTTCCTTGGTGCGTTTATGACGTTCTACCAAAATGAGTTTTATTTTATGGAGGTAAGTACACATCACTGTGTATGATTTGTTAAGTAAGCACCTTTAATCTCCCCAGCACGAGCCTTTTTATAAAGCCCTTTCACATCTCTGCTCTCGCACACCTCCAGCGGGGCGTTCACAAACACCTCAAAGAAAGGCAAGTTTGAACTGTCGTGTATCTTTCGTGCTTCATCACGATCCTGCAAAGCAAATAAATTAAGTCCATCCGGTTTGCTGATTAAGTACATAAAGATCTCAAACATTAAATGTTCCAACAGGATTTTAATAAGCAGTTTAATTGCACTTTACCTTGGTGAAGGGAGAAATAAAGCTGGTGATGCACACCAAGCCAGCATCGGCGAACAGCTTGGCGACTTCTGCAATACGGCGGACGTTCTCCTCTCTGTCTGCTGAGGTGAAACCCAGGTTTTTGTTCAGCCCGTGACGAATGTTATCACCATCGAGGGAGTAGCATGGAATAGCATGAGAAACAAGGTACTCCTCCAGAGCGAAACCAACCGTCGTCTTGCCGGCACCAGACAGTCCTGAACGGACATTAAGAAAGACCGGGGTTATTCTGTAAATAAATGCAAATGTATTGTTCAAATTTCAATTAAAAGCAGACAGGGTTTGATTCCCCAGCTGGGTTTTTCTCATGTTCTCTCTGGAGCACCTGAATCCATAGCCTAGTGGTTAAGCCTAGGGGTTAAGGTACAGGACTAGTGATCCAAGGATGCTGGTTCAAATCTCACTACTGCTAGGTTGCTGCTGTTGGGCCCTTAACCCTCAGTTGCTCAGACAGTATAATGTAACGTAAGTCGCTTTGGAAAAAGATTTTTAAAATGTAAATGTTAATGAAACCTACATAGACTCAGTTTACTTCCACAAGTTGAAATACAAGCAATTGGAGCAACTAAATTGTGTGTGTCTGCCCCTGCGATGGACTAGTGACCTGACCATGGTGCTTCCAGCCATTTGCACCTTTAATTTAGACCCACCATGAGCCTGCCCGGGATGAAATAAAATGAAACAGACAACGAAGGGAAAAAAATGTTAATGCTTTATGATGTGTTGGAGTCAAACCTGTAAGCCAAACAGTGCAGCCTCGGAAACCTCCTCTGGTTCCAACCACTTGACCACGCTTGCTCCTGCTCACATGGTGCGCCTGGTACACAACGTTTGTTGCTCTCTGGAGATCCTGAAAAGCACAGTATATTATATAATAATTAATTGTTTACACACCTGAAAAGAAATATTTATGTACACAAGCACATGTTGAACTCAAGATTGACAGTAAATATCCCAAGCCCAAGTTTTACTAGACACGCCCGCCATGATTACAAGCTAAAGATCCCTTAAACAGAACCTATCTGGCAATGTGAAGCAGAACAAGAAGGTCTCTAACAGCACATGTCATGTTCTAAAGCGATTCAATTCTTTGTAAAACGGTTATTGTCATCCAGTGAGGACGGGTTTATAAAGCCATTGCTCAGGTTCCAGGACTACAGCAAACCTTAGTATGAGCCTTTAAACCCAAATCTTGCATCAGTGGGGATCACAGCACTGCAGGACTGCAGGTCAATGTACACAATTCCACAACAGCAATGACAGTGAACGAGGCGCCAACCACTGCTTATTAAAAATGACACAAATGACCTGTCTCACATTTGCCAAAAACATCTAGGGTGCCCTTAAGACTTCAGTTCAGTTCATTTTCTTTAACCCTCTCACAGCTCTTCAACTGGCACAAGGCACATGGTAACGTGGCACATGGTAATGGATGAGGGGGGGGGGGGGGCAGCCCATTGCAGGTACCTGCTGGACTCAATTTACCCAGAGGAAACCCACATGAACAGTACATGCATAGTCCACACAGGAGGGACCCACATTGCCCCACCTGGGGATCGAACCCAGTACCTGACAGTTCTTCCCACTAAGCCACTGTGCCGCCCCACTTTTGGGATCTTATTCTGTTTACCGATAAGTCAAAGATGGAAGTTTTGGCTGTGATGAACTTAGCTGAACTGTGTTACAAATTTAATTCAAAGGCCGATGCCATAACTTTTGGTAGTGTACCGTTAGATGTAAGTAATACTAAAGTCCACAAGCGTATGGTTAAAGCATAGTATTTTCCACTTTACACAGTTTAGAAGCTGAGCACACAGTTCTGCACATTGTTTTGTCTAGTTTTGTTCTTGTTTATAAAAACTCTTCTTCTCTGCGATATGTATATGATATGACATGTAGTTAGCCGTTTCACACACACAAGACGTGTAATGACGTGTCATCTGTCATTAACTGATTTCTCATTACAGGGGTTATCAATGGGCATCGATCTTCAACAATTCACTTGCCAAATGAGACTTGCCAGTTTTAGTAGCGAGTCTTCCTGATCGATTATTGTTTGTAATAAGGGGAGACCCAAACGACATAGTTTTTGTAAGCAACAGTTTAAAAGGCCAAATCTGCTAAAACCCTGTTAGAACCAATTACACAACTACACAGGAAATGTATACCACATTGGTTCTGCAAAATCTTTTCTACCAGATCTTTATCAAAATCCCTGAATCTTGAAAAGATTTGTATTTCTTGAAACAGATCACTGAAGACAATGTGTCCTCAATATCTTGATGTATGAACTGCACATACTATGCTGGATTTTGTATAAATTCAAACAGTAGTCATAAAGATTTGTGTAACAGCAAATTCTCCCACCACGTTCACTGAATAAAACCAAGTCACCAGAATTAATCTGAAGTTCAGCATAAAAAAGAGAAAAAAGTAGAAGGCAGGGAGGGAGGAGGTGGACCAAGGGAACAAACAGCACTATTCATGCAGGCCAGCAAAGAAGAGAGGTGGCCAGGCTGGAACACAGCCATGTTTTCTCTCGGTTATTTATCCTCCCTCCTTCCTTCCAGCTTCTTTCCTACTCAGATCCAACATCTACCAGGGCCTCTTTAGTTTTCCATTAACACTGTACTGTCTTTTCAGCTTCAGTAAAATGCTTGTTTTCATAAAGAGCCAGCATGCAGCTAGCTCAGATTATATGGGTGGGCTGGCATTCAGAAGATTATAAAGCCGCCAGGCAACCTTCACAGTGACGCTTTTATAGCCATCAGAAAACCAAATCTCTGTTGTATAGTCTCAGTATTCCATATGGGATTAATCATTGATAATTTAAAGAATTAAAGAAATAATGCTGTGTTTACTTCTTCAAATGCATGTATGGCAGCTTAAATAGCAAACAAATCACTGCATAAGTGCATTATCATGACCGTCATATTAATCAATTATTAATCATAATCTGCCATCAAATTGACTGATAGCAGAGCGATCATATTGCCCAAGCAATTGAGAGTAAAGAGCCTTTCTCAAGGGCCCAACAGCGACAACCTGGCAGGGAAGGGGGCTTAAACTAGTAACATCTTAATACTACTCCATTACCTTAAATGCTAGACTAAAACCACCCTCGTGCTGTTAACGATCTTTGTTGGCATTAGATTCATAATCAGTAATGTAATTCATAGGTCACCATATAAAAGATTTGCCAGCTGCAGAATCAGAATAATCTTTTTGAATATGATCTTTACACACACACACACACATGGAATTTGGCACTTCTTTGCTGTATACAAACAATACAAATACAGTTTTAATATCAGATAACTGCATCAATATCATCATGTCATATCATCCTAATGCTATCAAACAGTGAGTCGATTGTGCAGATTTGTATTCACAGCTGTGTTCATTAAGACTTCTACAGTTGTACCCTAATGAGTGAAATACTGGACTAGTAACCAAAAGATCGATGGGTCAAGCCAGACCACTGCCAGGTTGTCACTGTTGGGCCCTTGAGCAAGGACCTTAACCTTCAATTTCTCAGACTGTAAGCTGTCACAGTACTTCGAATGAAAAGTGTCTGATTCGTTTACTCATTTTTCACTATTGAGGGTTAAGGGCCTTGCTTAAGTGCCCAACATTGGCAAGTGGTGAGGCATGCACTGACAACCTTCTGATTACTGGACCAGTACTGCTACTGATCTGCAAATAAATGTAAATAAATGTACATGTAAGACTACTTGATCTCTTATTGACCTGCCAACAGTGGTCATGATGCAAATTCGTTATATTCCAAAAAACTGCCATTCAGTAAAGCAGGTTTCATCATATTACAATTTGTATGTAAAGATTATTCTGCAAAACTATTTTAGTTGGTTTAGTTTTCCCAAAAAAGACAAAATTCGTCCATTCAGACTCAAGTCAACCGAAGAGATTGACTTGCAAAGACAACACATCCAAGATGTAATGTTATAAAATCTGACTAAAGCTGTCTTCACTACAGTGTGAAGAGTGTAAGAGTGAGATTTAAAGTCAACTTTTCCAGTACAGTAAACTTTGAGCCCACACACACGATGCGATCGCACTTCTCTGCTCGGCTGTGATGAATCGGCAGCATTCACCCTGCACTACATTGACTCAGATCAATTAAAAAAGACACCGATCCGTATTTTCAGACTTACAGTTCTCTGCTTCTTGATGCCAGACATGACGCCAGTATTGCGATAGTGGAGTTAGATGAAGTTCAGAGCTGGGTAGGTCAGAGCAGCATTAAATACCTGCGAGTTCGCCACCAGGACTCCCAAACTGTTGGACACGTAGCACATTCAACTTTCTTCCTGAGTTTCCGCCCCCTGGCCAATCAGAGCGCTGCTCTGCACAACGAACAGAGTTTTCCACGCCCACTTTTAAGCGCTCATTAGCATACCGCGCTGTGATTGGACGTTACACGAGCGGGGGCGTGCTGCGCAAAACCAACAATGAAATAGCGTGAGATGGTTAAACTAGCCTAAGACCCGATAAGCACGTTTTGATCTTGACCAACAAAAGGCTGAACGCAAGTCATCATGAGTAACCAGAAAAACTGCATGGCAAATATTTTAAGCTCTGCAGAAAGAGATGCGAGAAGAAAAAAACAAACGACAACGAGGAACCCTGGTCAAGGTCTCGGTGTGTGCCAGTGCCACAATGTTATCACTCGAGTCTAGATTACATCCAGCTATGTTTACAGGGTTAACCCACGTACATGTTCAATAGCTCACATAGAAGCAAGTTTAGAATAGTCGATCCCCCTAACCAGGCTAAAGGTAGCTCAGCAGTAATCAGAAGGTTACCTAGGGGTTAAAGTACTGGACTAATAATCAAATGGTCTATGGTTCAAGTCCCACTGCCAGGTTGCCACTGTTGAGCAGTACCCCTAATCCTCTTTGACAATGTCACAGTACTTTATTTAATAATAATAATAATAATAATAATAATAATATAATACTGTTGGTCTCTTTGAATAGTAGTGTCAGCTAATGCGATGGACTGGTGCCCCATCCAGGGTATTACCATGAACTGAACTGAACTTTTCTCCCACCCCATCACAAACATTTCTGAATTTAGTTCTTAATTGGATCCCAATACACATTCATACATTTTGTATATTGTTAAACCAATAAATTCACTATTATACCTATTATTCACTATTCATTCATTTTAAAAATAAGCAGCAATGTAAGTGACCAGCCTTTGAGCAGATTGTGAAACATTCTGAAGCATTTGGTAGGCTGCCATTTATACTACAGCCCATAAAATGCATATTCATGCTGAAGCTTGGTAAACTGTAAAACAATGGTGTGGGTGGCAGTCTTGTCATTTCTTTCTGTACAGGAATTTGTAATTTCATCCTTATTTTCCTTCTCAATTACTTTTGTACCATTTTTATGTTTGCTAACTTGTCCCAATGAAATATGTCAGATCTTCTAAACAGTTTAAATACAAGATAAATTGCTTCAGGGATGGTCTGGGTCCTTTCTGTTAGCATGTTCTCTCCGTGTCTCCTAGGTTACCTCTGGAAGCTCCGGTTTCCTCCCAGTTAATGAATTGGCCTGTGGGACAAGTGGTTAAGAAAGTAAGAGAGTTAGTGAATTTGGTTCAATTCAAGGCTTTGATTTGAGCTTGACATCCTCCTTTAGGATTTGCTGATAAAGGGTAAACACTGTTCCAAGATTTCTCTTTTTGTGAACAATAGTTCTTAATGGCATTCAGTGGAGCTCACATTTACTTTTGTGAAGCGAATACAGAATCCAGGAGGACAATGACCTGAGCAGTGGTGGTCCATCAAAAAGCCTGAAGCTGCTAGAAAAAGGAAACTCCTAATGTTAACATAGCTAACATCTGAAGTCTTGCTTAACATATAAAGTATGTTAAATACAGTAGTTCTATAATTATAGTAGGCAGGAATTTTAAGTTCCAGCACTGGCCGAAAATGATGAACTGATACAAGATCAGGTTAAACACGTCATCCATGGACACATTGTGTTTGTAGAAGGATGTTCACAAGGATGTTGACACAGACTTAATTAACAAGCTTTCCACATGTAAAGATGCATTAATCTCTCTCTATTAGGGTTTTGTAAAGGAATGTTTATTTTATCACACATCAATTAATTTTACTACCCCATCCGTTACAAAAGATCCTGTTAACAGTCAAAAAGATATTTGGTAGATGTACAACACATTTATCATGTGAGTGAACAGTGCATGAAGAGTATCTCAAGAAAGTTTTCCCATGTTTTTAAAGGTACCCAACATGGATTTGGTAATAAATTATCTTATAACAATAATGAACTGATAAGTAATAAAATCAAACACAGTACCCAAAAACAGAGTTTAAAATTATATAAAACTGGAAGTAGCTTCTTTATACCAGTTGATTTATTATAAATATTCACTTTATTAAATTACTGTATTTCTAATTAGAAGTAATTCTTTAAAAATAAACCTGCATATTTTTTTTAAGTAGGGTTGGAATGCTGGCTGCTTGGTAATTAATGGGCAGGAAATACATTGGCCGATTGCTGGTTTCTGGTACCAGCTGTTTGAAAGTCCAGAAAGTCCATTTCATTTATGCAATTTAGAAAATGTTTCATTTTAAGCTCTATGCTGTAGAATATTTTATTTCTGCCATCCAGTCATTTAAACTGCTTTGGTGAAGGGTCCGCAACTGTTCACAAGAATGCAAGAGAAAATTGAGCTGTAATCTCAAGAAAATGTTTATCTTAAGTTCATGAGATAATAAGGAAAAAAAAAACTTGTGGACTTCTGTACAGCATTCACTGTCCAAGGATACTATTTTACGACAACGTGTAATATTCATTAATAAAAGAAATAATCAAGCCTTGTTTCTATTCATATAAAATAGAAAAAAACTTACATTTAAAGTGATTTTTCATTTTGGAATTTTTGCAAATTTATTTAAAATAAAAAACTACAAAAATCACATGTACATAAGCATTCACAGCACTCAAAGAGCAGCTCAGGTGCATCCTGTTTCCATTGACCATCCTTCAGTTGTTTTGACAACTTGATTGGAGTAAACCTGTGGTAAATCTAGATGATCGGAATTGATTTGGAAAGGCACAAACCTGTCTATATAAGGTCCCATGGTTGATAGTACATGTCAGAGCATAAATCAAGCCATGAAGGAATTGTCTGTAGA
>JAYDZG010000008.1:15388361-15414832 GCA_034509265.1 Microcambeva bendego | reverse complement strand
ACAAACATAGCCCTCTGAGGTGTGAGACCCGTTCGTCTTGGAGCTTAAACCATCTGAACAGGGTCTATCCATAGCATCTTTCTTACAGGCTGCCTTGGAAGCTGAGTAAGGCTTTGTGGTACCATTGTCCAAGGCTCCCTCGTCCTCAGAAGACTCCTGGCTATATGGAACCAGGAAAGCAGCACTGTGGTTGGCAGGTGTACCATTGACCTGCGCCGGGCTCTTAAGCTCAGAGGTAGACTGTGAAGTGCTAGAGGAAGAAGTTGTGGACTGTGAGCGAGATTGGGAGGCTGATGATAAAGAGAAGCTCGAGCTGGATTGGTTCTGGCTAGGTCGCACTAGTTTTCCCTGTCCGATGTGGATGGTCAGCTTGGGCCTCTTTTGCGGCTCTGGGATGGCCGTGGGGCGCACAAGTTGATTGGAAGTGGATGAGCATGAAGAAATGGATGAAGAGGGACTGGAGTTTATTTTGGTCACTCCACTAGGGTTGTTGCTATTGGACTTTGAGCTGCTCTGATACTCCCTCGAGGAGGAATTTCCATTTACATATTTCTAGAAAACATTTAACATCATTAATTCAAATAATTAACATGTACCAATAATGTAAAAGTTAAGCCAAATGTTGTAGTTTTACCTTTGCAAGATGAGAGGGTAACTGAGGACCAATGAACGACTGAGAGGTGTATTGAAGCCCATTCGTCTTGGGTGTTATTAGAGGTCGAGGGGATGACTGGCCCGGAGCACGATTCACATGGTTAAAATCACCATTTTTCACATCTCCTGACCTAAAACCAGAAAAGATACATGACTTTTAAATAATGTTAGATAAAATGTATTTATAAGACCGTGAATAGCATTTTATAACCCTTACCTGCTATAAAACAGCAAATAGGCTTGTTGGTTAAGCACAGATCGAATATCGCTGACGGACACAGACGAATCATTCATCTGATACCACTGCCCACTACTAGCCTAAAATAAAGAATTTCAGGTTTGCACAATATTTCACACATTAATGAGATTATAAAACTATTAATTGTTAAATCTGTTGAAAAGGTCTAACCTTTACATAGCAGTAGTAGTGCCCGGCATAGCAGCTAAACCCGGCATGGACCAGCACTGCATACAGTCCATAAAGCAGTGGCTCTCCTTGAGACTGAGACATGTATGGACGCAGGTCCAAATTCTCAGGATACCTTACATCCTATGTAGAGGAGATTAAAACAGCAGTAGTATTAAACCATCGTATCAAGTGGGTATTAAAAGTCCAACAAGGCACTATTAAAATGCTATGTTCTTGTGAATTAAGAAAAAAGAAAGAAAATCAGGCCGAGATACTTATAGAATTATTCCACCTTTAAATGTGGCCTAAATCAGTCCAGTTAAACTGAAAAACAAACTGGGATCGTTTAGATGGAGACATATGTGGCCATGTTTGGAAGGAACCAGGAATTAACCAATCACATTCATGCTTGTAGTTGTCAGTGACACTAGCCATTATTAAAGTGACTAATTACACCTCCATTTAAAGACATTAATGCAGCCCTTAGTGAGATATTTTGACACGTGCTTCATTGCTCATTAACTTACTGCAAAAGCCACGGTCCAAAGAGCTGACAAAGCATTAAAGTGAAGATACATGTATTAATATCCCACCAAAACAGATGAAAAGACAAAAAGAATCAAATTTTAAAAGCTAAATTAGCCATCTGTGACCTTACCTTTGCTATTTTTCCTCCATTGAAGTTTGCAAAACGCTTTAGAGAGATAGTCAGCACATTGGAGCTGCGGTGAATGGTAAATCTCTTGGAGGCATGAACCATTTTCATACATCTACAAGGAGAGAAGGCTTTATAATGTGCAAAACCAAAAAAACAAATAACATTGTACTTCATGGTTGTCTGTTTGGGTTTGTAAAATTGTACAGTGATGATTACTATTCAACCTCCCTCCCTCCCTCAGGTACAGCTATACAACAGAACAACTTGATTCAAGTTGATATCATTGGAGGTTGGTAAGCACATTAGTTTTATTACCCCAAATATATTTTTTATTACATTTTATTTACATTTTCAATATTCAGCAGATGTCTTTATCCAAAGTGGCTTACAGAACAGTTACAGTATACAGTCTGATCAATGAGGGTTAAGGGCCTTGCTCCAGGGCCCAACAGCAGCAGCCTGGCAGTGGTGAGGTTTGAACCAGCAACCTTCAGGTTTTCAGTCTCGTTTATTATTTAGACTGTTTACAGTCTCTAAACGTTTCAAAAATCCATCAAAAATGATCAAATATGTGTACAATAATTATTGAAAATCTTCAAAGTCAGCCAGCCAGCAAAAGTATAAACGCACAGAATGTCCAAATTCTTAGTTATACATCCAGCATTTTAAAATCATGTGTTCATCAACTTTCCAAACACATCATGCAAATATTTGTATGGCTGGTAAATATGAATTAAAAATACATCACACTATACTGTAGAAAACAAACTTTGTTAACGCAATCTTAATTGAACACCAGTCTAAAAGCACAGAAGCAGACTTGTGTGGTCACTTACTTGCTGCACTTGTAGGCGTTGTCGCCATCTAGTTGCTCAGGCTTAACAAATTGCTCGAGAGCTTTAGTAATAGTTGGAGCTGTCTGTAATACAGCACAGTTTATTGTGTTAGTTTAATGTGTTGCATTAGTCGATCATCCATCATCAATATAGTGAAGTAACTCAATTTAAACGGATTATATGCACAGATGAGTCAAAACATTAAGACATCCCATTTAAATTTTGCAGTAAAATCTCATGTCACTGCCAAGAAGAAATGTTGGACTACCGGTAGTTACTTGTAGTACACAGTACACATATTGAAAGCAGGATGCACTGCACTGTAAGACCAGCTACCTTGAAGTATCAAATACTTATGGTCAAAAGTATTATTTATCCTTGAAACGAGTGTAGAACAATTAAAATCCACCGAAATTTCAGTTAGCTGGGCAGAATTGTAGTCTGTTGTTGATTAGGACTTTAATGTCATGTTTTACACTTTTGGTTACATTCATGACAGACACATGGTTACTCATTACTCAAGGTTCATCATCTCACAAGTTTTTATATTAAACACAGTCGTGGACATTTTTGTCTCTCCAATTAACGTGGCTGCATGTTTTTGGACTGTGGGAGTAAACCGGAGCACCCAGAGTAAACCCACGTAGACACGGGGAGAACATACAAACTCCACACAGAAAGGACACGGACCACCCCACCTGGGGATCGAACCCAGGACCTTCTTGCTGTGAGGTGACAGTGCTACGCACTAAGCCCCCGTGCCTCCCGAATCCTAGATTTTAAAAAAACTCTTCTCTTGAACAATAAGCACTGTACAAGACCCAGCTAGTACCATTCCCAGGTGGTGACTGCATCAAGCTACCAAGATACAGGGGTTAGAAAGGGACATGGAGCTGAAGGCACTCAGAAATGGTAACAACTTCAACCAAGAACAACATAACTCAAGAGTGGGGTGACAGTTCACATTTCATTACGACAATTAGACTGGAGTGGCTTAAAGGCAAGTCTCTTAATGTCATTAAGTGACACAGCCAAAGCACAGTCCTAAATCCCATTGAAAATCTTTAGAGAGACCTTAGAATGAAAGTTCACAGATGCTTGCCATCTAATCTGAGCTGGAAGAATGGGCTTAACTCATGGTGTGCAATGCTTGTGCTATTTTTGAAATCATAAGACAGTAAATTATTGTCATAATTTTGGAAAATTAAGGTTGGATCGATGAGTGAAACCACAATTATATTCGTGTAATTTCAAATCCAGAACAAAAAATGGGTTAAAGGGGCCAGAAAACATTCAAAATCTACTGTATGTGTATGTTTCTGAAGACATTTTTTCAAATCCTGACTGTTACCTTAATGTCCAGTGCAATGTCCAGATAGGGATCAAATGTGTCCGACACAGCTTTGCAATTTAAACACTTTACTGTGGAAGGAAACATAATATGTCAGGAACAGGTCTCCAGCAGTACTACTTTATTAGCTTCACAAATGTCAAAACAGTAAATACAGGGAATACCTTTCCCAACGTCAAACACATCACACATTAATAATAATAAACAATAAAAAACAAAAAAGTTAAAACAATCTCATAACCAAACTTACCTCTAGACCTCAGGTAGCCTCCAAATATCTGATGGATCAGAGTGGTTGCCTGTGTTTGCCTGTCAAGACTAATTGAATAAAAAAATGACAGGATTAGATGCTACATGTGAAATCCATCCAGCCTTAAAAAAAATCAAATGTATAGTTGCAAACTATTCTTATTATATGCAAATTTAGAAACAATGCAAATCCACAAAGTTCCATATGCTCAGTTGAAGCTGTGTATGCAAAATTGTACCTGCCCTCTAATGCACTGATTTGATTTGATTATGATTCAGCTACTTACATGTTTCCAGGCAAACAAGACTTTTGCATAGCCTCTACTGTGTATCTCAAGAACTCATGGGCATCTTCTTGACTACCGTACCGAAAATGCTTTGCAATACCTTTAAAAAAAGAGTTTACTATGAATAAGATCAAATTAGGAATAAAATGCTTCTGTTTCCAGTAAGGTTTATACCCACGTTTTAGTTCATTTAACACGCCAATGGGCTTTATGACGTTCCCTGAATTGGCAAACACCTGGGTGATGTGATTCTGCATGGTACACATCATACAAAATCCCGGCTCACGACCTTTAAGAAAAAAAAAAACAATGTTCAGAATTACACCGTGCCATATTAAAACTCACAATATTTGCAGTTAGTGAATCATGTGTGATAACTCACATGTTTTGGAATGTTCTCTGGTCAGCATATAGTTGGCGAGGGGTGCAGTGTATGAAAGACACTGTAGGGCAGAGTTAAGAAAACATGTGTTGCCGAGATTTTGGAGCCCTGCGCCAACACGATGGACTTGATTCCACTTCAGGTTCAAGCGTTCCGGTGGAAATAGAACCTTCTGTGGTATGCCAATTCCATCACCAGACGTCATCCCCACTGCATGGTTTAAAAAAGAGCAAAGTGTAATAACAGCTGCATCTAAAAGCTGCAATAACACTGGTGTGATTTATACATCAGGATGTAAAATGCATACATGCCTTGCTCCTGGGGCTTCTCAGTTGGAAGGGCCGTGGTGTACACAGCTGCTCCAATGCTGGGAGCCGTACAGGCAGCCTTGGCCCTCAAGATCTCGGTGCCAGGGGAGTTCACACTCCAGCTGGAACTGTTGCCATCCATGTCTCCAGAGGAGAAAGGTGTCAGAGATCCGGAGTGTGTGCACCGTACTGACTCAAAGTCAGACTTCTCTGAGGGTTTGTCAACTATGGTCATTGTTCATTTCTGTAAAAAAAATATATCATATAACAGCTTACTTTCAGTTTAAGTTGTTATTCTGTTGCCAGGATGTAGCTTGGTAGACAATATGCATTTACTCACTTAAGTTTTTATTTTATTTTATTTGTATTTATTTGCAATCATTAGTCATTAAATTATTGACCAATTATGACCTAGATGCTCTGAATAATCATCTACTTGGGTTTGATTTATTTTTAACTTGGATTAGACTAAGAGTTTAAACCATAAGGCAGAGCTTTCCAATCCTTATCAGGCTCTGACTGTGTGTTCATGAATAGGCAAAGTAAACAAAGTGAGCATAAAAATAAATCCAGTAAGTAAAATGCATAATAATTTGTGACTCCTTATTAAAATGTGGTGCTGTACTACTCCTTATTTAAAAAGGGGTGCACAATCAAAATCTGCCAAGATCAGAATCAGCAGGGGGGTTTTTTTCTCCGGAGGACTACAAAGCAATTATTTTTAGTTTTATTAATCAACTGAAGCAATCTTGTGTTGTGTTTTTATAAAGTAAAATACGATACAAATACATTTTCTGACACTCGTGCTGCATTTGAAAGCTATAGCTAAACATAAAACTTTAACAGGCTGGACATATTTCAAGGTGTAAATAATCACCAGCATATTTCTGTATGACAACCTGTAATAAGGACAAGGATGTTGTGTTATCTAGAACAATTAGTTTTATGTTTTGGGATTATGATTAGGAGTGTGGATGACGAACCTGTGTTTTACTTAATGATCACACCCACCAACCAAAAATGTCTGTCTGTCATCTTATTAAAATATGAAATCACAATGTATGTTTGACTTTAGCTTTACTGTGTAATAACATGATGTTTTGGGGGTATGTTTTTCTCCACAAACACCAGGCACGCAGACTATTATGTTTAGTGATTTTATAGTTACAGAACATTTCCGATAAGCTATAGCAATTTGCTGATTCTGCATGTGCTGGGTGACCTTGGCTGCTCACAAACTCGCTCAGTGTTATTTAATGTGTCACTTAAAGACTCACACAAGACACTTGACCAAACGTTCGCAGATGGTGCCCTAGGTATACAATAAAATGTTTTAGAAAGCAAAAATGTATTTATTCACTTATTTATTAGGACTTTAATGTCATGTTTTACATTGTTTGGTTGCATTCATGACTGGACAAGCAGTTACTAGTTGGATAAGACTAATCGGTTTAAGTCTTATTTCAAACACAGTCATGAGCACTTTTGCATCTCCAGTTCAGCTCACGTGCATGTCTTTAGACTGTTGGAAGAAACTGGAGCTCCAGGAGGAAACCCACACAGACACTGGGAGAACATGCAAATGGAAACAAAACCGTTTATCTAAGTAATGTTTTAATAAGTGTGTATTGTATTCGGAGTTAAGGGAGGCCATTAAGGCAAGACTGAAAACTTCCAAAAAGTTACATTATGGCAGGACGAATCTGCTAATGATTCAGACTCTAAGACTCAACGCACCAAGCAGTCAGTAGTATCAATAATATGAGTGAATGTGCATCTGGCATATATACAGTGTGTTCATATGATAATTTACAGTTACGAATTACTAAGACTAAAAAGCATTTCAGTGATAAAACAATAAATCGCGAATGTAATGCGTCAGTTTACAGTAAGACTGATGCGTATGATCGTAATGATCATAGTAGAATGATGTTCAGTTTACCTGGTAGTACACATTCCATCAGGCTGTAAAGACTTTCTGAAATAACCAATAACTTTCTAAAAGAAACACATTATAATAATCAAACTGAACACACCAAGTACTGTTCAGCGACAGTGACACCACGTGACTTGCGGGAAACTCAACCCGAACGTCAACAGCAGTGAGACATTGATCTTGGTCCAAACTACCGTTGCTACAAACAAAGGACATTAAGGAGCACATAAAAGCACCATGAGAGGAGACTCCGCCAAAATGATTTTGTAGGGGGTGTAAAAGTTAAGTAGTAGCATATAACTACACAAACACCAATGTAAGCTTTCACTACTGCTGTCGGATCAGTGATGTGTCGTTTAAACGTGAATCGGATCTTTAAAATGGCTCTTTCAGTAAATATCATTTGAGATATTCTGATCCAACAATAATATTCTGCAAATGTAACTAAACACATCAGCATTCGTAATTTCTACTCGACCAACTACTGAAATGTAATTCAGCTTGTCCTTGTTATCTATAAGCATTAATTCATTCATTTATTAATTCATTATATTTTACCGATTCATACATTTGTAAAAGAAAAATTGTCAGCCAGGATTTTTCAAGTATTTTGTTAATCAGTAAAGTAATAAGTACCGATGTGCATATCTAACTGATAATAACAGCAATCATCAGTCAAATAAAAGTAAGGGGGTCCTGGGTTCATTACCTAATCTGGCTGCGTGATTTTAGACAGTGGGAGGAAACCGGAGCTTCCAAGGAAACCCACCCAGACACTAGGAGAACATGCAAACACCCACAGAAAGGACCTCTACCACCAGTGATCTCTGATGTGTGTATTTACGGTAGTACTACTACTTGATACAGTAGTGTGCAGGATCGTAGGTGGTCTCAGATTTGTTTCATGATGGTAACCGGATTGTGTAGTTAAAGGGGGCGCTATATCTTGACATACTACTTAGTACAGTAGCCTGTAGAATCGAATGCGATCTCGGATTCGTATAGTTAAAGGGGCGCTAAATCTTGACATAGTACCAAGTACAGTAGTGTGCAGGTTCGGACGTGATATTTCGAATACGTGTAGTTATGGTGGAGCTCTATCTTGGCTTACTACTTAGTATATTAGTTTGTAGGTTTGACCACCAGCAGCATGGTTGAACACGAGACAAACACCCCGTATAACAGGGACAAAATAAGAAAACCGATATTTGCGCATTCGAGTGCGGTCTATCCGACTCCCAGCAGGTAGATTTGCGCGGGGGTTGAGGCTCTGAATATTTAAGTCGGTGAAGACTGGAATAGGAGGAGCACGACATTTAAAATTCGCCGGTGCGCGTTAGCCGAGTGCGTTAGCTCAGCTAGCATAGTGCTACAGACAACACACACACCGCGCAAACCGGCGTTTCCAGCCGCTACTAAACATATTAAAACTGCCACACCCGACATAATGCGATAAAAGCCCCAAATATAAGACATGCTGAATTAAAGACGCACACTTACCTGTATTTCTGTAAATAAGATTTAGCTACGTTCGTCCATTATAATATCCACAGAGCGTCCGGCGGTGAACAATGACGTAGTTTCCCCACTGTTACATCCGGGTAACTACGCCTCAAGCCAACCAGCGCCGGGCCCGCCTGTGCGCTTCTTAGAGCACGAACACACGAGCTCCTTGTTTTATTCCTGACCGGAACATCCATTCCAGAACATTCCTGAACTGATTCCTTAACTAAGCTTTGTCTGACTTGGAAGTACCCTTGGTATCGTTGTCTTGCTAGTAAGTCATAATGAAGCATACAACTCCTACTTAAAATGCATTGGTGTTTCTGCGAGTCCATCATGCCAGTCACACGATCAAGATCGTCTTCCCTCCACTTGTCCACCTCCATGATTCTGTCCTGATCCACGTGGTCATAAAACAAAAGCAGTTTTGATTTTTGTCAGCTCCTCGATCAAATTTTCTTTCTGAGCTTCTTGGTCCACAGTTGCGTGCATCATGCTGTGATGGACACATTAGTACCAGCCCCTCATCAGGCCATTGCGCAATTCTGCAATTAGAAGCTTTCTTCCACAACCTGGCACGTTTGTTGCTTGGTATCTTCGAAAGGTCTTGGAAATCGTCGTATGTTCATTGCCCTTACAAATACACTTCTTTAAGACATACAAGACACCTTTAACACATCCAGACCCCTTACAAAATATGTGGTTGGATTTATAGAAAACAGTTGCATAAAGAAAGTAATCTATCAAAGAATGAAACACTTGAAGGCAAGGAATGAGCAAACAGAATAAACCAATTGTCTTACAGACTTCTTGTATATTCATCCTTTTACATCACTATAATATAATCGGTGGTCAAGTTAAAGCCCTGAACTAATCTCTGGGTGGATTTGAAGAGAGCAGCTCATTGTTATTGCCGCCAAAATTGACTAAACAAACAATTCGAGGGAGGACAGTCAAATGGTCCCCAATCTGGGTGTGCTGTTTCGGGTAGGGACATATTTCAAGAGTTTGTATTTAAATAATAGTTTGCTCTATACAGTACAAAATCAGGACACTTTTCTGACCACACAAACACATCTTTACTAAGTAATCACCGCAGGAGTGTATACATATTTACAAAGAGAAACTATTTTTTTCCAACCATGAAATGGTTGTACAACTGGTAACATGAAGCAGACTTTACTGTAAACTTACATTCATCACCTATGCTGTACAATTGTGATGTACAGTCAAGCTGTTATGTACTGGTGCCCCAGGATGTGGTTGGTTAAAATAATTAAATCATTATCTGTACAATAGTGTAGAATGGCAAATTTGAGCTTTGACACACGCTGTCTTCGTTTTAACATTAAACTAGTT
The DNA here is from genome assembly GCA_034509265.1 of Microcambeva bendego. NCBI lineage: Eukaryota > Metazoa > Chordata > Actinopteri > Siluriformes > Trichomycteridae > Microcambeva > Microcambeva bendego. The sequence goes on along the minus strand of JAYDZG010000008.1, from coordinate 15,404,900 downwards.
TGATTACTTGTGACATATTTAATCAGTACAAAGTGAGAAAAGGCACTAACTAGTTCAAAGTTGCTAAAGGCAGACAATGCATAAATGAGGGATAAATGAGCTGTAGGTATTGTTAGGTATTATGAACATATTGCATAATAACGAGGATTTCGACCTGGACGTTCTATAAGTAAAAATAAAATTTGTTCACACCGACATTCTGGGTACTTTTCAGTAAAACATGCAAAACCTTTGACCCAAACGTTGAGGTGTATTATCATCTTTAACCTTTTAAAAAATCTCTAAATTAAATATGTTTATTATTTACAATGATAATTGTTCCCTTTTGAACAATATCATTTGTCACATAAATAAATCAAACATTGTTTAATATGTGTTTTAGCAAAGTAAAAGAAATGTCTTAGATAAGCTAAGTATTTTCGACATGACTTTGCGATCTTTGTAGCTCGCTTATCTGTCTTCTAAGTTGAAGCAGCTCTTCCTCTTGCTCATCAACCTTCCTTCGCAAATTGTGGAGTTCCTAAAAAATAAAATCAATTATTGTAATAAATTCAACTGGTAGTTTGACTTAATGGGAATTTTAATTTAACCAATTGTATTTAATGATTTTAATTTAACCAAATGCATTTAATGGAATTAGATCCCTCGAAAAAACATACCGCGTCCTTGTTACTGAAAAGATCACTTTGAAGTAGTTCAGAAGCACTTGGTCTCACAGACGTGTCAGAGCTGGTCAGTAATCTAACATACTTGGTCAGGACTGGCCAGTTTTTAGACAGGGTGTCTGGTACCTTCCCCTGCCTCAGATGCCCGAGTGTGTGGACGCGCTCCATTTCTGTCCGAAAAGGCTGGAACAACTCAACAGCAATGACCCCAACACTGTACATATCAGACTGCAAAAAAAATAATAATAGGTAAGAGGAAAAATGTGTTAGTGAATTATTGTAAAAGTGAATAATGTATAATATACATTATAAATATTTATGAATTATGAAGTACATGAGGTAAGTACCTTTGAGTCATATTTAGAGCCTTTCAGCTGCTCTGGAGAGGCATAAACAAACGTACCCACACCAGTAGTGTGTGCAATCTCTGCAAAACAGTATTTATAAAGGTCAGACTGACATTGTGGTAAGATGCAGAACATACCAAGATAACAATAATCCATCACAGAATTTTAAACGTACCTTTAGTAACGTGCTAAAATGGATTAAATTACTATAGACATTTCGGTTAGATTTTTAATAACATTGTACAGATTCAAGATCTTAATAAATATAGTTCCCTTTTTTATCCTGGGGAGAGTTTATCATTACATCCGTACTAAAATCATGCATAGGATCTCAATGAATAAAATATTCAAGTTGAATAACTTCACCTTCATTAGTTTTATTTGCATTTAAGCAAGGAAAACTGATATCCATTTGCTCATGACTCCTGTGTGAGGAAATGTATCCCTGTATTTATTGATCTGACAGTACTGTGATAATTATTTGTTTAAAAGACGTAATAATCAAGCTCACTAAAATTCAGCTCTCACCTGTATTTCCATCTGTGTGAGAAGTGGAAGATAGCTGCTCATTGTCATTTAGTACAATATCTTTACAAGCCAGCCCAAAGTCCCCTATCCTCACATGACACTCGTTCCCATGCAAGAAAATATTTCTTGGCTGTTAACAAACAGATCAAAACAGAATAAATGATTTATCAAAATAAATAAAATTTACTTTAAGATCGTTTTAATGGCATTTCCCATTGCAAATGGTTTTGCACGAAACAGCGCCACCCCATGGTCAGCATTTATGAGGCGTTAAAAGAGACAACTATGTTGAAACCTTAAATAACCGAATTTCTTTTACTGTGAAGAGTGATTATCAACTTATTTATTATGAAGTAGTTCAGTTTCTTTGCAGCAAAAAGTTAGGGAATTCCCTTTCCTCCACAAATCAAATCAAGGTCGATATGTTACATACACAGTCATCCATGGTACAGTGAAAATGTTTTATTAGTAAATAGACAAATTTAAGAATCCTGTTACAAGATCACGTGGTTCAAGGGCTTTCAGACCCTGGTAAGACAGAAAATGGGAAGCCAATAAAATTTAAATGGTCATGACCTAAACTTGAACGGGGTACGTGAACGCCCCCTTGTGGAGGTTTTTTTGTTACATAAAAATGCTGCAGAGCATTGAATTGTTTAACTGGGTCAGAAAAAGGCCGCTTGATTAAAAAAAAAAAACCTCTGATCTGTTTTAATACCATTTGTTTTTGAAACAGGATGTCCAGCAAGCTCAGGCATCCATATACATTTGGTTATATAGTGTATGAAATGGCATTAAATTGTATAAAACTACCTTAAGGTCTCTGTGCATGATGCCACGAGAGTGAATATACTACACCCCTTCAAGTATTTTCTTCAAAATATTAGAGGCTTTAGACTGAAAAGCATCTGCAAATATCAAACATATTTAATATTATTATTTCAATTAAATATGTTTAATTCAAAACGCAGAGAAAATGAATACATACAACAAGATCAACCACTGTAGACTTTTTAAGGTTAATGAGTAATCTGTGTTTAAAAGTAATACTAAACTCACCAGGTAAAGTTGTGAGTTCTGATTCGGGTCTAAAGTTCCTCTCCTGAATCCAGTCTTTTAAAGACCACTCACACAGCTGCATCTGGATGTAGAGCATCAAATGGAACTGAACCTGCCGAGTTGATGCCAACAAACAAAAACAGGGCATTAAAACATGACTATTAAATATAAAGAGCCAAATTTAAAGATAATACCATACATGCCTCATCTGGATTATTTTTAGCCCAATGTTGACTGTTTGGACTGAGATCATCTTCTGATAGTGCTGAGTTCTCCATGCTAAGAGCTGGGCAGGCATCCACAGCAGAGTAAGTTTTTCCCAGAAACACACATGGAACAAAGTTCTGTGGGTGTCGTGTATTTTTTAGCCACACAGCTTGATTTTCCTCTTTTGCTGAGGTAGAGTTTACAGACATATTCTTAGATGTACAATCGGACTGTACGTTTCTGTCCTTAGAACATTTAGAACTCTCAAAAACAATGGATGATCCGTTTGTGCTACTGCTGCCCTCCTCGACAAGTCTGAAAACCAAATTATTCGTATAAGAATCATTTTAACCAGATTATTGCACATTTTAACAAAACAGCTGATCAAATGTATAAATCAGATTTAACCAATACTGGGTAAAAAAAATATCCCAAACATACTGTTTAATAATTCAATTGAGTTCATAAAGTCGGAAATGTTGGGAAACTAGTTTTCTTTTTACAGTGTGATTTGATCCTCTGGCACAAAACTATTAATACTGATAGTAAAACATAATAACAAATGCAGCAGTGAGGAAAGTGAATGCAGTTATTCTTTTTAATGGTAAATTGATTAATGTCATGGTCTTACCTATCAGTGTGAAATGAGGCTTCTAAAGCTGGTACTGTAGTTGAGAAAGATTTATTATTATCTAAAATATAAAAACAGGGATGTTTAGTAAATTCTTTTCTTTTATTTCGATTGCCAAAGCAGCTCCCATAAGTTATTTCTAAATAAATATTTCCAACATATATATCTGGATCCATGAAATTGTAAGCAACTTACTATTTACAGCAGGTTGTACATGCTCCATCCATGCAGTGTGATAACCGACTATATTGGGATGCTGAAGACTGGAAAGAACTTTGACTTCCCGAAGAACCTACGGCAGATTATCATAAATTATGTATGTCTTTAAACATATTTATATACATTTACTAAGTATCAGATCTGTTAAAGCCCTAATATAGGGCTAGGCACCGATCCTATACTCAAAATCAGTATCAGCTGATATTAGCCCAAATCACTGATGCACTGATGCATATATATATATGTGTATACACACATTTAGATACAGTATATACATTCTTTTACATTAATAAAAAAATAGTTACAATAAAAACACATACAATGTACTGACTACTTCATTACTAGCTAACATTACCTTCATACAATCATCCCGTGTCACATTCCTGATAACAATCTTTTTCACAGCGTATTCTTGACCATCTAATTTGTTTTTCACCTTAAAAGCACATTTTAAAAAAGTAAGTTAACACCTTTGTAGAAACAAATATGTTAAACATTTAAGTGAGCGTGGTTTCAGCTAGAAAACGTTTATACGCACCTTAAAGACTTTTCCATATGATCCATTGCCCAAAGTTGAGATTTCATCAAATTCACTGAGGTAGCGAGAGGTTTGTGCTTGGAAAAGTCCATCCTTTGTTCTGAGGCATAGAAAAAGTGCATCTTCAAGTCAAGAACAAAACAAGAGTGCAAACACACACATTCATTACAGCGAGCATAATTACCTCAGTACAGGACTCTGGCTGTCAGTATTCAAGTACCTGTGATCCTGTCCAAAAACAAAAATAACTGAATCGTTTAATTCTCTAAGGACCGTCCATCATTTAAGCTCAGTTACTCTGTTTACCTGATGAAAGAGTGAGGAACTGGCCGCATGGAGAAGTTCAACAAAAGCTCGTCTGTGCTGCAGTCGCACTGAACTGAACTCATCGTTGATGGCCAGTGGAGAGAGGAGGTTCATTGCTGCTAGACGCTGACCAATGACTAAAAAAGCCAAAAGAGAACCAAATATAACTGTTATATATTGTTATATTGTATGACTGAGAACACACTTAAGAAGAAAATGACTGACTGATAGCCAAAAGCCTATCCACTCAGCTGCTCCCATTAGGTGTAGCCACAGTGGATCATGGTCCACATTGTTAATCTGGCCTGGTTTTTACACTGGATGTCCTCCGTGACACAACCCTCTTATTTATCTGAGCTAGCCGACTCTCTATACACAAGGATATGGAGAGGATATTGTGTTATACACAAACAAACATTGGGTTGGGAATAGTGGTGAAATAAGAGAAATGACAAGCAAATTGAATGCTTGTAGTCACAATTACTCACATTTATATAATTATGCCACAATGCATCAGTTGACTTGCATTTTGTTTCTTAAGTTTAACTAAATTAATTTAATTAAATGAGATGTTTATGTTTTCTCTGCTCAACAAATTGACGAATATTTGTAGAGCACCATTACAACAACCATCACTGGAGTCCAGTCAACGTAAGAGGGGCAGCAGTATGTTCTCAGTATGACAGTAAAGAGTACTCTCCTCCATTTACTCGAATACTAATCGAAACAATGTTATTGCAGCTTTACGTCCATCCCTTCGGTTATTTTTAAATCATAAAGGACTTGTAATAAACAAAGCCTCATCTGCAGAAAAGTTTTTCAGTCTTTATGACAAATTTGTACATGTGTACAACAGAACATACTTTAAACTTCCGATTGTGAATCTAACCGGATGCAGGTGTTAGTGCAATTATTTTCTATTCAATAAATCATGTACCTTATTTTCGGACTTAGATATTGCAATATTTTGCCCAGCGGGGGGAAACTCCCAACATTTTTATCCATCAGCCCATGGGGGAAACACCCTATATATCCTATCCTATATAAACAGGCATATAATTGTATTCTATTGATAAAAGGTTATTGTTAGTTTAATTTTCTAAAAATATTTTGTAGATTTTCAACATAGATCATTACGCTTTTGTTACTGAGGATAAAATATTAATTACACAAGAAACACTACAAACAGTTTTACTTTTTTAAAGTATTTAATTGACACTCGAGCTTACCTTTGAACAGCATGCGAGACTGTGCTGGGTCTCTCTCATAGACTAAGCAGAGGTGTTCCAGCAGCGAACCCAGCAGCAGATGGTTCGGGATGGCCGAGGCAAACTCCTGAATGGATGGGTACTGTCTCCCTGCTGTTAGTACCTCACAGTTGTTGTCTGAATCTGAAGCTGTAATAATATATGAAAGAAATACAGGATAAGGACTGTCAACTTGTGAGGTTCTCAAATTTAATCTCTACCTTCTCAAGATAAATCTATTTATAGGTTCTGAAACTAAACTTGCCAGGATTTGACCAATATCACATAATGAAATAGGAGTAGGCGACTACAGGTGCATTTCTTACCTGCAGCAATAACTTTGGCAATCAAGCCAACAATGTCTTTTTGTTCTGAATCCATTGTGACTCCTTCTAGACTCTTGATTGATTAATGTCCAATAAATACAAACACTTTGTACAATGCTAAATATTGGTTGCCGCAAGCAGACATAGGCAGGCTGCGCTTATCTGTGTATAACATGTTAAACCACACCTCTAGGGAGTTTCAGAACAACATTACATGACTGCAATAAAATTGTGTGTTTTATGGCTGGGACCTAGACAGTTAATTTAGTTCTAAGCATATATAATGTCTAGATTACTGTTAAACATGTTTATTAGTAATAAGTCAATGTATAATATATGGCTCTCAATTCATTTTGGGTTTTTTTTTAATTGTATTGTGAACCCAGTATCGTGAACCCAGTGTAGTTTAATAATTCAACCATCCAGAATCTGTATCACAATATTCAATAAAAAAGTATCATACATGCTTATTTGAGTGTAAAGTGTAAAAGTCAGCATCTGCCTCTCTGGAAATGTCTGTCTTTCTGCTAAAAGCCATAAATGTACAATATATGCTGTTAATTGGTACAATTGCATAAATAAAGCAACACTTTAAACAAAGCACTACCATTGAAAAAAGTTCATGCATAGTAGCTAGAAACCAAACACTGCCATTGCAAACCAAGCTTAACTGCGACACCATTATTTTATTTTTATTGTCTATTTTTATAATATGCAATGTATGCCCCAATTGCATATATTTTCTCTCAACACACAGTGAGTTATGATTAAATCCATATTTTCTATACAGAGACCTAGACCTTTAGTAATGCGTGTGGTAGAGTGTATTGAGTGCAGTCAACCTATTTATACGGGCACAGAGGTCACCAGTGGATGTCAGTCATATCACTAACAGGTGATGTGCACACAGAACTCGTTACTCGAGTAACGAGTACGTTGAGCTAAATGTCTTACTGTCAAACTGAACATCATCTTCGATGTCCTCGAAATCAAAGAGTTCTCTTCCCTCCGAGTCGTCATGTGCACCACTGTAAAACACACCCAGTCTTCTCTGTACTAGTAAACCAGCACTCCCAGCAGCTAACCCAGCAGCTAACCCAGCAGATCCTGCAGCACCAACACTGCCATGAACGCTACTGGAACTTTCTTCTGCCATACCATGAGTCTTCACTTTACAAAGTTTTTAAAGCACCGAACCTTCCCACTTCGACGTTTTAACCAAGAGGTTCGGCATACTAAAATACACACATCCAGTACCAAGTATCGAATACCAGCACAAAGATAAAAGATCAACAACCAGTAAGTTGTCAAAGCAGCTGAAACGTCGCCATATTGCTGGAGTCAAAAGTTAGGGAGCGTCTCAGAAGATACACACAAAGTAGAAAATCTGACCGTAGCACATGTATCTTTGCGGGGAAACACTTAAAGGTAAGTTTAAAATATGTTCTTTTTTAATTGTGTTTAATGCAAAGCAATTTCACAAAATGAAATGTGTATGTATAGGGTTTGTGTCTAAAAGACCTGGGTTTAATTCTTTGTTTAGATTTTACTGGAGGACGGTTTGGTGGGTAGCACCAAAGCCTGGTTACTGAAGTGTGACAATTTATACACAGCCCCTAACTGTAATAACATGCGGTATGATGAAACATTTCAAAATAAATTGTCAGCACCTTAGGGCATTACAAAAAATATTCCTTCTTGAACAAACCGTTGAGCTTTATTTTACAAAACAATAGATGATACACGGACAGAACACTAAGTTCCGTAAAATGGTTCCACATAAAAAAAACAACAAAATTTTAAGGTTGCCAACATTTATGATGTATACATTTATAAGTAAATTCGAAATATGATAAACGGTTAAGCAAATACGCAATTTCATTCAAGAACGAATATTTCAGGCACGATTAACACTGCGCATAAGATGTGACGACACAACGTATCTAAACGCAAATGCTGCATCGATGATTTAAAGATCATATACGATCAAGACAATGGTACGTTATGACTTGTAAGTCGTTGAATCTGCACAGCTATTCCAACACTGTCAGTTTAGCGGGGACTTGCTAAAGTCTGTATCAAATGAGGGAGAAACACTGTAAAGTGCAATTTAAAGTCTCCAGTTAACCGTAAAGCATGTTATATACATGTGTTTAGAAATATGTGTTTGAACGAAGCTGGTTGGCTAACAGTCAGGTTGTTCGTTAGGAATTAGTTTTTTTTATTTTTATTCCAGGCTACAAGAGTTAGCTACTCATGCGGAGAACATAAGCCTACTTGTAGTTCTGCACCATGGCAGATGCTTGGTGAGTAATGCATGGATATTCAGTTATTACCCTAAATGCTTTATTGTTTTTTTTAAAGCTAGATGTTTCTTAAAACTACAGATAATGATGCATGCTTGGCACAGAGAGTGCATACGTCAGAAAATGTGGTTACCTGCAACACCCTACTGGCGAGTGAAAAAGAAAGAAGCTTAATAAATAACTGCACAGATCTCCAGTTAAATGTACTTTACATCGAGGTGTAGAATTTTGACCACATTCCTAATAATGTGTTGCTTCCCCATACCAGACCATCTTTTTACCAGAACCAGCATTAACGTCTTCAGCAACTTGAGCAGTAGCTCGTCTGTAAAATCCTCAAGTGCATCAGTGAGCCTTGGCCGCCCATGACTTTGTCGACGGCTTACCACCTTTCGTTCATTGGACCTCTTTTTATAGAGGTAGACATCTGCAGCCTGGGAACACCTATCACTATTGGAGAAGTTCTATATCCCACCCACTAACTGGTGCTGTGATGAAGAGATGTTATTCACTTCACCTGTCATTGGTCATGTCTTGACAGGTTGGTGTATAATGCAACCAAGCTTTTAAAGATCTTACTGTGTTGCATGGATACATCTTTTTAAAAGAGGGTTTGCTATTGTGACACATGACAGTGACAGACTGTTTGGTTATTGCTTAAAAGCATTATATGGTCTATAGGACTGCATATGCTAAATCCTAAATCCTGCATTTTTTATCTATGGTAGAGATGACACCAGGATACAGTGTAGGACAAATAAGACATCAAATTGGTCCCATTGTTTTGGCTGAAGCATCACTGCAATTTAGGTGTTGTGCACTAACCAACAATTTAGTTTCTGTAAAAAATAAATAAAAGAAGTAACTATTTTTTTGCGACCTGAAATTCTAGCTCGGAAAAAGCCGGAGCCATTAAGGTGATTGACAAGCGCTCAGTGCATCAGATCTGTTCAGGGCAGGTGGTGCTGAGTTTGGCGACAGCCGTGAAAGAGTTGGTGGAGAACAGTGTTGATGCAGGTGCTACGCAAGTTGGTAAGCACATAAAATACATGGTGTTAATTCTTTTAGTGATCCAGGACAATCTAGAATCTAAACTATAGTCTATGTTTAAAGACATTCGTCTTAAAGAGAACGGGACAGAGCTGGTGGAGGTCTCCGATAATGGAAAAGGGGTGGAGGAGGAGAACTTTGAGGGCCTAAGTAAGTTACAATTCCAGAGATGCTATTAAATTATTGCAGACCTGTTATCATTTTTGTATTTGGCACGCTTAACTTGTATTTTGTCATTTCCACAGCTTTGAAACACCATACGTCCAAACTGAGAGATTTCTCTGACTTGATCCACGTTGAGACATTTGGCTTTCGTGGTGAAGCTCTAAGCTCACTGTGTGCCCTCAGGTATAATTGTTTATAAATGCTCCCATTTCCTTTAAAATTATAAACACACACTAACCAAATGCTGTAGATATGCTTAAACCAGACACTTTCTGCAGATGAAACCTGTGGACAAGAATATGCCCCAAAAGCTCCTTACCAAAGGAGAACTGAAAGCACACATTAAACAGTTAACGTTCTATATGTATTGACTAAGAATGCCATGAGATACCTTTCTTCCATGAACATTACCAATGTGGAAACATGCCACTAAATCAACAGACAATGTCCTGCTAATAAACTGCAAATTTGACCTAAGTAGTCCAGTGAGATGATCTAACATTTGTATTGTTTTAAAACTCCAAGTTGGTTCATCATCATTTGGATTTAAAACTTTAAAACATCGTTCCAAATACACCCGAATTGTGTTTTGTGTTGTTACCTGAGCTTCTGTGTCTCCTCTCAGTGACCTCACTGTGGTGACCTGCCATGAAAATAGTCATGTGGGAACTCGTCTCGTCTTTGACCACAACGGGCACCTCACCAGACGAGCCCCTCATCCTCGGCAGCAGGGCACCACTGTCAGCCTACAGCAGCTCTTTTACACGCTGCCGGTTCGCCACAAAGAGTTCCAGCGAAACATCAAAAAGGAATTTTCAAAGATGGTCCATGTCCTACAGTCATACTGCATCATCTCTACCGGTGTGCGCATAACATGTACAAATCAGATGGGCCAAGGCAAGCGGAACACAGTGGCTAGTACTAGTGGGAGCCAAAGCATGAGAGACAACATTGGAGCACTGTTTGGACCTAAGCAAGTAAGGATTAGTTATGTAACGGCCTTTATATGGTGCCGTCACTTTTTATTTATGAATTAATTGATTTTGTTGATTTATCTGCGGAGCTAAAAGTGAATTTTCCTCTGGCTTATATTACAATTTGATCATGTGTGGGATGAATAGAATATGTAAGATGATTAAATGGGATTGGTGTATTGACAGAATTGTTCTGTAGTATTTAATATTGCACCATGTAATTGTAAATATATCAAAAATTTAATCTTGAATAACTTACAGTAATTTACAAAGCATTGTCTAACTTTTTCCAGTCAATATAATAATAAACAAACTACTGCAACCAGAATAGTAAAGAAGAAAATGAAACATAATTAAACATTTAAAAAATATGTATTATTTTATACTAGTAACCTGTAAAATGATTTTCTTTACAGCTCCAGACTTTGATTCCGTTTCAACAAATATCTCCCACTGACAATATTAAAGAGGATTATGGCTTAAATGAGACTGAACTTCCAAAAGATCTTTTCACGTGTGTAGTCATTTTTTGATAACTTTAGAAAAATAAATATATTTTATAAATAAGTGTAGTATTTTTACTAAAAGAACTTTGTGTTTTTATTTTTGTATGTACTGTATCTGATCTATTAAATCTTTTGTGCGTGTTTGTTCATCAGAATCAGTGGTTTTGTGTCTCAAGCTGATCATGGTGTCGGACGCAGTGCAACTGACCGGCAGTTTTTCTTTATTAACAAAAGGCCCTGCGATCCATCCAAGGTTTACATTATTCTTTGTTTTTGCTTAATATGTATATGTATAATACTTACATATATCCATAATCTCTGCTTACAGGTAGCCAAGGTTGTAAATGAAGTCTATCACATGTTTAACCGTCATCAATACCCGTTTGTTGCACTGAACATTTCTGTTGCTTCAGGTAGGAAGAACAGCCAGTCCTTTATTAGATATGTTCAGTTCTAGTCCAGCCCTTAAGTTTTTTTTTTCTTTTCTATTTTCCTTCATAAATTAGAGTGTGTTGATGTGAATGTTACACCCGACAAGCGCCAGATATTTCTTCAGGAGGAGAAGCTGTTGCTTGCTGTTCTTAAGAGCTCGCTCCTAGCTATGTATGAGACTGGTGTGAATAAGATTAGTCTCAATCACACACCCCAACTCCTAGCCAGTAAGTAAGCTATTTTAGTTTCATTATTTATTTTCAATAAGTCATTTGTTAGACACAATATTTATGTCTTGTTCTGTTCCTCTTTCTCACTGTAAGACTTTTCCAGACGCACCGATTCTTCTGATGCTGCAGAATGTTCTCAAGAGACTGTGCAGCATGATGAGACTTCAGAGAAATATTCGGGGACATTAAGTTCCCCTTCTCTTAATTTGGCTGGACTAAAAGCAGCATTTTCAAAACAGCAGGTTTATGGTTTTGAGACAAAGACTCCAAGCAGTAAAACGGTGTGTAATGGTCCTACTCAGAAAAAGATGCAGTCTTTTTTCCAGTGCTCTGAAAAAACAAATGACATGAAATCATCATTCAATTTTCCATCAAATAAAATGGTGACGTCTCCACGGAACGCTTCCCTATCAAGGTTAAAAAACTTTGAGTATGGTTCCGCTGTGAATGCTGACTTAGGTCTTTCAGAGAAGGACTCCTCAGAGCAAGGAACCTCAGAGACTCTGTGTGAAAATGGGTCCGAATTCCACTCTCCAGATGACTCTGTAATGCACAGGCCTATGATCAAAACGAAACCTTGGGAAGAACTCGTAAAGGAGGGTCCTGATGTCTTAGAACATTCAGAACTAGAGACAGAGTCCATCACTTCTTCTGGCAGGATTTTCAGTCCTGAGGCGAAAAAACCTAGGTGGGACAATGTTCCATCAGAAAGGTCTGAGGTCCTGGCAACTCGAGACACTTCATGTGGACTGTTTGACAGACCTGTAAGCATGAAAAAGAAAACGGTCCCATTACAGTTCTCAGTGACTGAGCTGGCGAGGAGAATGCAGAAACTCAAAGCCCAGCAAAGAGAGCAGGGTGACAGAGAGCCAAAATACAGACGCTTCCGTGCAAATATTAATCCAGGTGAAAACCAGAGTGCGGAGGATGAACTGAAGAAAGAGATAAGGTTGCCTGTCAGTCTTATTTATGTCTTGTTTCAAACTAATCAGTATCTACAGTTGCTGACCATTTCCTGTTCTGACAAAATGACTGAAAATAAATTTCTTCAAGCGTAGTGATAATAAATTGCAGTGGTGGCTCAGTGGTTAAGGCACTAAACAATGGATCAGTAGATTGCTGGTTCAGGCCCTTCCAAGTTTGCCCCCTAAGCAATGCCCTTATCTTCAATTAGAAAAACATGCCTGTTAAATGATGTTATTTCTTGGGATGTCAAAAATATTAATGCCAAAATAGAAAAACAAACCACAATGTGTTGGTAATTGTACAACATGTATACAGATAGTTCAGAGATGAATCAGTGCCGCATCCCTTCTAACTGACCACAGGGAAATAACTTTTCTTGACAATTGTCAATAATGGCTCCGGTGGCCTAATGCATTAGTTACTGGCCTAGTAAGCCAAGGATTGTGGCTTTGAGTCTTATCTGGGGTGCTCAAGCAAGTGATGCTCTTCATGTTTGTTGACTTGTAGTTTTAAGTGTATAGGGACATTGTGGGTGGGTAAGGTACTGGGATAGTAATCAAAAGTTGGCTAGTTCAAGCCCCACCACTGCCAGGTTACTACTGTTGGGCCATTGAGCAAGATCCTTAATCCTCTATTGCTTAGACAATATACTGTCACTACTGTTATTCTTTTTGCATGAAAGGCATCTGCTCAATGATCAGAATGTAAATTCATGTAATTGTATACCAATAAAGATCATCTGGATAGTTTTTTTTGTAAATACTGTATAAAACAGTCACCAAGTGTACATACCAGATTGCAAGGTGCTCTGTGAGGACACATTGTTGTTATAGTAATTGACCATATTTTACAGATAGGCATGATTAAAAGAAGATGTCTATGGAGAATATCTATGATAATTACATTTGATTTATGTTTTTTTTTTAGCAAGGATATGTTCAAAGACATGGAGATTATTGGTCAGTTTAATCTGGGATTCATCATCACAAAGTTCAAGTCTGATTTGTTTATGATCGACCAGCATGCCACAGATGAGAAGTACAACTTTGAGATGCTGCAACAGCATACAGTACTACAAGGACAGAAACTTATAGTGTAAACTCATCTGCTAGTCAAATGATTTTTCAAAATCCATCTATTAATCTTCTGAAGTGATTAAAGTAACATGGCTTTCTTTCCATTGAAGTCCACAGAATCTTCATCTCCCAGCCATAAGTGAAACTGTGCTGATTGACAATTTGGAAATCTTCAAGAAAAATGGCTTTGACTTTCTTATTGATGAAAGTGGTATGTGCAAGAAAAATTTGTTCAACGAGATTTTGCTTTTCAGAGAAGATTTAATGTTTATTGTTTTTATAGCACCAGTCATGGAGCGAGTGAAGCTGGTGTCTTTACCCACAAGTAAGAACTGGACGTTTGGCACTAATGATATTGACGAGCTTATCTTCATGCTTAGTGACAGTCCTGGAGTAATGTGCAGGCCTTCCCGAGTCCAGCAGATGTTTGCCTCTAGAGCCTGCCGCAAATCAGTGAGTATAACTGGATTGCTCAAAAGTATGGACTACTTTGTAATCATCAGTATTAGTGTGAGTAATGTGGGTGCTTCAGAATCTGGGTTAGAACCACCCTATATGTGAATGAGTTAAAGTTTAAGGTTGTCCAGTTTATTCCATTTCAAAATGATTAAAGCCTTGAAAACACCCTGATAGAGATCCACATGCAGATCCTTGAATGTCATGGCTTGGTTCTTAACCCAAGTGTTTACTTTTCAAAAGCATGTCCAAATCATTTACAATGCGAGAGGTATATTCTACATGAGTTGTAGACACACAAGAGTAATTAAAGCAAATACTATGTACATAAGCGGCATAGTACAGGGTCTGAATACTTTTGTTAATTAGGGATTTAACTATTAAGATTTGAACACAATGTTTATCAGAGACTTCAGTGATTCACCTAGTCCATCATTTAATAATAATTAATTTTTAATGTTTTATGTTAATAATTACTTGGGTTTTAGTAATTTTAGGGCAGTTTGGATGTGCCTAGTGGACTTAATTGTGGACAGGGTTGATTACAAAAAATATTTTCAACTTGAACTGATCAGTTATTGCTGTTTAGTCACTAATTATGTCTTCACAGGTAATGATCGGCACTGCACTGAATGGCAGTGAAATGAAAAGGCTTGTGGTCCATATGGGAGAAATCGAACAGCCTTGGAACTGTCCTCATGGCAGGCCTACAATGAGGCATCTGGTTAATCTGGATGTCATTACTCAAGACTGAAATTCATTTGTTTAGCATTTAATTTTGTTTTTCATTGGTTTTATAGTTTAGCTACAAACAGCAACTATAATCCTGTCCGCCCTTTTGACTTTTATATTGTTTTTTACATGTACATTGTTCGCTGGTTTGAGCTTATGTTCCATGTTTATCAAAACCATGTAACCATGTGTATATATGAGGTTTTAAAAATGTAAATAAAGAGATATCTGAGCCTGTTAATTTATTTAAAACTTCCAATGCTTCCAAAGCTTAAAATGATATTTGTCCAATAATACACGGCATCCAGACCATGGCCTTGCTGGATGTCCTATTCCAAAATGTAAGACAATTTCACATTCCATGTTTGGGGCATTAAAGTTGCATTCGATTGTGTGAACTCATTCAACAATTAAAATCTGTTTGGGATTTTGTGTTAAAATACATCATACTCAAAGCAGTACGCCACAGAAATTGCCCTTGTTGCAGTTAGTAAAATATTCTATGCTGCCAAAGCTGCTATTGTCAAAGCAACTGTCATTAATTTTCAATGTTCCTATGTTCCCAATATGCACTCTTAAGTACCTTACAAATGTCAAACTTTGTAGACTTAGCATTTTATTTTCAGCATTCAGCAGACCCTCCTATCTAGAGCTGAAGTGCTAACAGTGAACATTTCTTTACTCTCGGCCAAATAGTAAAGAATAAAAATACAAATCTGGTGAAACCCTGTTAGAACCATTTTCTTTTACAGGAGACTCAAGTTTGGATGTACATGGTGAACTTGCTCCATCAATTGGGTGAAAGTACACAGAAGAACCTTGATGCTCAAGTTCTGGGTCGAGGATCAAGTCTAGCAAGTTGTTTGGTACTGAGCAGGGTTTAATAAGCTTCTTCCTAATAAATAAATGCTTTTTAATGTGAAGATGTGAGTTTTGATGAATTGTTTACATTCTTAGAACGTTTGTGCTTGATTCCTCGTCATGTTAAACAAGTGATTCGTAGATATTTTCATTTCTTTGTAAATCTTTTGGACAGCCACGGACAATTTTAAAAGTTGCCCCAGAACACGTCGAAACATCCAGTGAATCAAGTTTAGCTTTAAACCCATTGAGATTGATCCGTTTTACTTAGAGCCGCTTGGTTCTCCACACACACCTCTCGCTACCTAGCAGCATGTTATACACAAACACAACACACGTAGCTACGCTAACAGACCATCTGAGCTGCTAGCTGCCAAGTTTACGCTTTTATAGCTGTAGCGATGGCAAAGGGGGACAAAAAGAAAAAGTTAACCAGAACTACAACAGGAGTTTCGCCCACTGGGTTCACAGAGGATATATCTACAACCAGTGAAGCTTTAGCTGAGCAAGAACATTACACCGTGATACCCCAGCATGAAGAACTTGAAAAGACTGAGGAACCTGAGATCCTTCACGTTCCCAACCTCTCCAAAATCATTGTTCAGAGGTTACACACACACACACACACACACACACACACACACACACACACACACACACACACAGAGCAGGTGAAACATATAGCTTTTCTGAGATATGAAGGTGAGACGTG
>JAYDZG010000008.1:15145394-15167026 GCA_034509265.1 Microcambeva bendego | reverse complement strand
GACTTTATTTTACTCACTTTATTCTGTAGTGACTTTTACTAAACTACTTTATTCAGAATAAGAAACTCTTACTTTTTGTACATGTAGCTTTATTGGGCAAAAACCTCTTATTGCTGAGACACAAGAGCTCAACTGATCAGTCTGGGTCCCTGTAGCTGGATGGTTTTCTGTGATAAAAGAGGTTGGACAAAAAAATCCTGAGCAAACAAGCTAAATTTATCTGATTTTTTTTCTGTCTGCTTAGGGACTGGAGGTCATCGAGTCTACCAACCTGAAGTACTTCACCAAGGAGATGACCGCCGAATTCTACGCACTCAAGGGCATGTTCTTAGCTCAGATCAATAAGTGAGCCAAGATTTCTCAGCTTTGAAGCACCTTTGTCTGTCTTTTCTCTCTCCCTTTATTGAACTCTTTCTCTTCTGCCGTGATGCTGATCTGCATTAACATTAAAGGAACGAGCTGATGGCGTGTGAGACAGCTCTGGTCGTTACGAATGCTCCCCGAGAAGAGGCATTACGGAGGAGCTAGATAAACAGCCCTGTTTCTATTTTCCACACTAATGATCGCTCTAAGCATTAGACCTGTAATGAGGTCAAAGCAATCGTTAACAAACAATATAAGTGAACGATGAGTAATTAACCCGATATCCTGCATATGTAGACGCTGATAATGGGAGCGGGCTCTCGTTAGATGATCGACGCCGATGGCCAGTCGTATTGAGTGACATTTTTCAATCGTCCCTCGGCGTGATTTATTCAGGATGATGTTTAAGGTTCTCAACTGGAAAGCAACACACATTTAGCCCCATGAACACGAAGAGAAAAAGAGGATCAGGATTGCATATATTTAACTGCTTTACTTGATTATTACTAAGATCGGACTCTATAGGTAAGCTAAAATCCCCAGGTTTGTTCAATTATTAATAATGTCTTAAATCCGGACAGACCATTAACCATTTATGGTGTTTTTTTTTTTTTTTTTTCTTCCGTGGAAAAATTAAGTAGAAAAATGGGTTTGACCAAAATGAGGAGTATTGTCATATTCTATTAGAATTCTTACTCTAGTTTTTAGAAAAAAAAACAACACTGCTCATTTTGGTCAAACACAAACCCAGAAACTACAAAATTAAACACACACACACACACACACACACACCGCTCCCAGCCCGGAGTTCTCTTGTACAGTTACACTTATTTCAGACCAGAAAAACAATTTCAGTGTGCTTTTCCCTCTCAAGGTCATACCAATGTCAAGTTCCTTCAACTACATAATCTCTTCAGCAAAGTGATTTTGGGTCGC
The DNA here is from genome assembly GCA_034509265.1 of Microcambeva bendego. Classification (NCBI taxonomy): domain Eukaryota; kingdom Metazoa; phylum Chordata; class Actinopteri; order Siluriformes; family Trichomycteridae; genus Microcambeva; species Microcambeva bendego. The sequence continues at coordinate 15,165,727 of JAYDZG010000008.1, read as the reverse complement.
TGTTTAAAATCTGCCCTCGCCGGGGTTGCGATGCCCTCCAGGTCGGTAGTGCCTCACGAGGGCACTGCTGAATCAGGGGTAACTGATTAAAACAAGGCTAAATAATTAACTCCGTCTCAATTTATGAAATCCCCGGCATCAGCAGAAGTTTCCCCGCTCTCAGCAGTACTTGATGAAATCATTTCATGTTCACTCCCGGTGAATATTAACAGGGGATCAGATGAAGGGGTGCCGTCAGAGGGAGGCTTGATCACTCGACTGGGCACCGGAGTAGCTACACACCCTCGGGTTTTATGTGTGTGTAAGTAAATACGCTCGGTGAAAGTCCAGAATGGAGTGAATGCTTCAGCGGATGCGGGTTCCCTTGCTTCCCATCGCCATCAAGTTCAGTCCTGGTGCACGCCACATACTCATTATATGTTGCCGTTTTCAGTTGTTGCCCTTGGAGACGTTTCTCGTCGGGCTGTAGTTGGAGACTTGTACTCGCGTTGGTGGTAATAACTGAGGCTTTAAGCCCCGCTAAGTTCCTGCTCAGCTGTTTTTAGTCTTTTATAAAGTCTTTTATGAGCTGCGCTTCTAAAAGTGGCTCCATAAAGGTCTTGAGAGAAGGATGATGAGAGGCTGATGACAGAAAATAGTGGAATAATGTTAGTAAGCGTGAAGCCGGCGGGTCTAAAATTGGTTTATTAACTAAGATGCACGTCTAACCGAACCTGAATGTCTTTCATCTGCTGATTGGAAGTTCATGTATTCTCTTTGGAGCCGGTCACATACGCCGTGGGGCAGTAGGGCCAGCAGGAAGGCTCGGTGTTTAGCTCTGTCGTCTCATGGCAAGAAGGTCCTGGGTTTGATTCCCAGATGGAGCGCGCCGGCTCCTTTCTGTGTGGAGTTTGCATGTTCCCTCGACCCACCACAACCTTCAGATGAGTGAAGTCAACATTTTAAAGGCAAGGCCCTTCCTTTTCTCTGCAGGTCTGAGGAAGCCAACAAGGCCTTCTCAGCAGCTGTGCAGATGCATGATGTGCTGGTGAAGGCGTGGGCCATGTGGGGCGACTATCTGGAGAACATCTTTGTTAAAGATCGCCAGCTGCACCTGGGTGTGTCGGCCATCACCTGCTACCTCCACGCCTGCCGGCATCAGAACGAAAGCAAGTCGCGCAAGTACCTCGCCAAGGTGAGAACCTTCGTTCTTCAGCACCTGGCGCTCAGTGCTAATTTCATCATAAGATGAATTAATACTATTTATGGAGCGATTTCTGGTCCTCACTGAAGCTTTTTAAAAACATTTTAACAATTAGGTACATTAGGTTCACACATTTTTTACTTTTGTTTCCCAAGCAAGTCTTAATGGGTTAAAGGTCCAGTGTAGTACACACACCCACATTTAACATATGAATAACTGCATTGATGGGCGGGGTTAGTGTCAAGTGCTTTTTATTGTCATTTCAACCATATACAGTGGTGTTCAGTACACAGTGAAACAATAACGTTCCTCCAGGACCAAGGTGCTACACAGAACAATAAACTACACAACATAAAGTCCACGTGTGCAGCCGCATGTGCAATAACGCAAGACGATTCACAATAAATACGTGAGACAATACAATAAATAAACAATAGTGTGTGTTCGGCCTGGAAAGGATAACCTCTGTTAAACTTTTGATAGCAGGTTGGGTGTGGTGGAAGGTCGGCCTATTTATATTCCAGCTGCCAATTTTCGAACAACATCCACACAATATGGTTCTTATTGTAACAAGTATGGTGGAAGTTTGTATCACACAGGAGACATCTCGCACCTTTCTGGTAATAAAGTAACACTGAGGATGTTATATTAGACTCATGTCAAGGGTGTGAATACTTGTTATTATTACCTGAATATAATTAGTTTTATCCACCACCGTTCTTAAATGCTAAAAAGCCAGGAGGGTTCTGAACACTTTCCGAATCCTGCTGATGCTGTTGAAGGTTTCAGGAATTAAAAGCCTGATGTAATGGCTTGGCTGTCCAGCCTGTTGGAACCTTAAGTAGGCTCTCTGATGGGCCTTATCTGGCCACCGCTGCTTTTCTGTTTGTCGCTCGAATGCCCGTTCTTTGTTCAGACCCGCCGCATGCTGAGGCACCCTGTTAGAATTACTCGCACCCCCACAGGCCCTGCCGGATCCCCCACCACCATCTAGAGGTTAAGAGCTTAATTCCACCCCTGTCAGTTCAATCTAAGCGGCTGTGTGCAGCCTGACCCCCTTTTCTCCATCAGAGAGACGCCTGCCTCAGTCGATCAATACGCAGTGTGGGATCCGTTATCAGCAGGTCAGGAAGAGAGTGGCCACACTCGCCTTTATATGAGCAGCGGCACTACAAAGTGGGGCTTGTTCCAGCCTTCAGACTGCCAAACAGCTACAACCTGGGTGTTACCGTTTCAGGAGGGCTAGCGCTGTAGTAACGACCCAACAGGGGTTTTATGGTCTCGGGGTTTGCTTGGATCGCTTTTAATGTCTCACCAGTAATTCTCATGGGCTTAAATTTCCCTGGTGTCATTTCTGTGTGGAGTTTGCACGTTCTCCACGTCTGCGTGGGTTTACTCCAGCAGTCCAAAAAAACATCCAAGTGAGGTAAAATGGAGACACAAAATTGTCCATGACAATGTGTTTGATCTAAAACTTCAGTAATGAAACTCCCGTGTCTGTCATGAATGTATCCAGTGTAAAACGTGATGTTAAAATATTAATTAATATTATTATTAAAATATAAATTAATATTATTAACGACGCACCACAAATAGCTGTCGCTATTCAGTAAATTAGCCAAATTAGGCTTAATTCAAAATGATTTGTACCTACTGTTATTATTTAGATGAACAAAAGATCATGAATACGGTTTTATTTAATTTTTTTAAAGAAAGTAATAAATACAAGGAAACTTTATCCTTTGGCTTCGTGAACCCAGTATCGTGAATCGGATCACATCGTGGGTAAAGTATCGCTACACCCCTAGTTAAAACCCAAATTAAAAGCAAGAAATACCACAAAATATGCCAACGAACTGGATTAGATGAAAAAAGCTTCCAAAAGTCCTTCCCCAAGATGCAATCGTACTACATACAATGTGGTTTTGGCTCAGACGAGACACAGGAGGGGCGTACACGGAGTAAATCTAAAACGGGCTTTACTCTGAGCATCAGCCGAGGGGCGTGAGTGGGAGTGAAATGAACCCTGGTGGGTTCTGACGGCCGCTCGAGACGGACCCCGGATATAATGGCTGTAATTACATTATTAATACTGATGTTCACTTTTGTGTGGACGTCGTACACATACTGTGCGCTCTGCTCTCTCGCTCCAGTTGCCCGTAGCTATTTTTTTTCTGACGTCCAGGGAGGGCGGGCGATCACACGGGGCAGCGTCACCACACATCCGCCGAGTTTACAGATAATACATGAGAATAGATGGCGGTGATTATCAGTAATTACCCACAAGCTATTTGGGCACGGTGGGGTTCAACGGTTAATGTCTCCATCAGTACCTTCAGGGTTCATGCTCGACTGCTTCAGCTGCCAAAGCTTCAAGGCGCTTCTAACAAGCGGGCGTGGTTTCGGAGGGAGGTGCTGGTGATGATACTTTCCTTGTTGTGATACGACTCTACGGCTGAGCGAGTATTAAATTCGGATCAAAGATCTCGGGTTCAGGTTTACAGTCTTTAGCAGATGATTCTATCTGAAGTGACTCACTGTACCGTGAGAGTATATTATATAAGTCACCCTTCTCCAACCTTGACGGGGTCGCGACCCCCTTTTTTCAGTGGGTCCAAGCAGGCTGCGACCTTATCGATAAATCCTTATTGGTCTTAGACGCCGAGTCCTTTGTCCTTCTTAGATCTTCTACTGTATCACTAAACAAAAACACAGTGAAAACATTATTCTTTCATTTAAAAGTTTAAAATGTGTATTAAGCTTAATAGAACAGACATTAGTTAAATCAAGTATTTATCAGAATTCTCCATTGGCGATCATCTCCATGATGGCGCTTGCTAATTAAATTTACAAGCGATCATTTGTACTGATTTTAGAAGTTATAATAATATTGTCGCGTGATTTAAGGATCGAGTCACACAGGAAACGCACTTAAACAACTTCTGTGCCAACACAACTTCCGCAGGTTCGGTAATTAACCCCTTCATGCCTGAATTTATTTACAATAAAATAAAAACATTATTTGTGCTTTGGCACTAACCTGCATCGGGGGAACACACGGTATCTCTACTAAGCTCTGCCTGGCACCAGCAACCTATCACTCGCCCAGTTCCTCAGGTGCGAGGGTACAACTGCCCAGATGTTAAATGGAACGGCTCACAAAAACGTGTGTGGTGGGTTTTTTTTCTTTTTTTTCAGGTGCTTTGGTTGCTGAGTTTCGATGATAAGAACACACTGGCTGATGCTGTGGATAAGTACTGCATCGGGGTGCCGCCCATCCAGTGGCTGGCCTGGATCCCTCAACTCCTGACCTGTCTGGTGGGCTCAGAAGGCAAACCCCTCCTCAACCTCATCAGTCAGGTGAATCCATTCTCATGCTCTCTGCTTTAGTGCTGCTGGGACACAGTATCTTCAGAGTAGGAATGCGCTGGTGTCTCATGCGTCGCCATCAGACATCACAGACAGGGACAAATTACGATCCGGTAGTTATTAGGGTTTTGCATATGACTAGCTTGAACGGAAATTAAGAAATAATGAAAAGCATCACTGTGTTTGGGTTCTCCGTCTACTTATGTTTGCATGTGCGAGGAATGACCTCTCATAGCCTAGTGGTTAAGGTACTGGAGTAGTAATCCGAAGGTCACCAGTTCAAACCTCACCTGCTGCTGCCGGGACCTCGTGAAAGACCCTTAACCCTCATTGCTCAGACTGTACACTGTACCTGTACTGGAAGTCTTTTTGGATAAAGGCGTCTGCTAAATGCTGAAAATGGAAATGAAATGAATTTGGGGTACATTTCCCGGTGCAGGAACAAAGCGGCAGATTAAACAGGCTGAAAGTTTCCTCATTGATTATTCAGGAACACTTTAAAAAACACCTTCACTTCAAAGAGCAGGCGGCGGCTCCAAGGGAACCTTCATCCCACTGCGGGTCGAGATCTAAGCTTTCAACTAAAAGACCCCACCCTCTGTCTGCAAGCTTAGCACGCCACCGCCTCTCTCTTCTTTCTCTGGCAGGTATACAAGCGCGGCGACTCCTAATCCTCCAATTTCACCTCCGCCGCTCCCCGGCGCTGGAGCTGCTTTGCAGGGGAGATTAAGGCCACTTAAACCAATAAGCACCAAATGAAATGGAAATGTTTGCGTGCTGCCGTCTCAATTAGTAGACTTGTCGAGGCTTGTCCGGCCACGCCCGTGGAAGGACGTGGCGGGTTCGGTGCCCTTGGTGGTGCCGATTAAAAGACGAGCGGTGAACGGGAGCGGCTTGATCTCCAGCGCTGAATTATGCAGCCGCCCCGGCCGGCCGCGTGGAGTGAAAACGTTCACTGAAAAATTGATGGGGGCGAATGACGGGGTACCCGCGTGCCTGCGGGCATCCTAAAACAGCACGGGCTGCATCTCATCTCCGTCCAGGCTTTCGTAACCACAAACACAAATCTCATCATCTCAGGGACGTTTGTGTTTCCGTGGTGTCTCTTTACACCCAATGAAAGACTTCAGGATGGATCCCATGTCCACTCTAATGGATGGCTGCTTTCGTATGTGGCTGAGTAGACTTCTGTCATCTCACAGCGAGAAGGTCCCGGGTTCGAACCTCGGGCGGGGCAGTCCGGGTCCTTTCTGTGTGGACTTTCCTCTCGCAGTCCAAAAACATTCAGCTGGGTTAATTGGACATTGGGTGGAATTGGCTGGGACTTAAGACATTAAGACATTTGCTACTTATTTCACTTACAAGCTGCCTTTTTAATCTGTGCAGTGTAACCCACATATATACTCTGGTGAACACTAGGGGGCGGTGAGCACACGTGTCCGGCAGCCCTAGCCACGGCACCCGGGGTGCAGTTAGAGGTTAGGTGCCTTGCTCAAGGGCACTTCAGTGGTGACCTGACGGCTCTATTATAACATAATCATAATAGCTCAGTCTAATTTTCATCTCTTTGGATGCCCAAAGAAGCTTTAAGGTGAAGAAGCCTTTCATGTGAGGATGGTGTATCCATGGGTACCCGCTCAGCCAAAACCATTTTTTTCTCGATGGTACTAAAATGTGACGAAGCTGGCAAATCTATCACAAATGAAAACAACGATGTATCACAGTGAAAAGTTTTTGAATGTAATTTTAATAAATGTAGATTTAAAAACTCTCGGTGCTAGAAATGTAGTAGAGCTAAGTGATGCAAGCTGAAGCACAATAGCATCTGTAATCTGAAGAGACTGAAACCCGGCCAGAAAACACTAATGTTCATCAAGGTGTGAAGTTAGATAGTTTCGTGACCTTGAGCTCTGATTACAGCTACAGATATTCTTGTGTAAAGGGCCGAGCAGGGTTCTGATGAATAGGCTTCTTTTGCTCTCTAATACCGGCTCTCTCGGCGGCTCTTCAAGGGCACTGCAGATCTCACAGGGAAAGGCCCGTACAGACTTGACAAGCTTTTACCAAGCGTCATATTGAGCCATGGGTCTAATCTGCCCTTGATATTATTTATTTATTTTGGTGTATTCCTTTGCCTCTCCGAGCCGCGGTTTCATTTTCGAAAGCCCTGCTATCGTACAGCGGTCTAAAGACGTGTCAGCCTCGCTCCTCCAGCCTCGCTCCTCCAGCCTCGCTCCTCCAGCCTCGCTCCTCCAGCCTCGCTCCTCCAGCCTCGCTCCTGTGAAGACCGTCTAAAGTGGAATCTGTTCCTGTGTGTCTCAGGTGGGACGTGTCTACCCTCAGGCTGTGTACTTCCCCATCCGGACCCTGTACCTGACGCTGAAGATAGAGCAGAGGGAGCGCTACAAGAGCGGTGAGTCCAAGGGTTTCCATCATTTTAAGCTAACGGTTGACTGGGTAATGTTTGTTTTCAATGCTCTTGGTCTAAAACAAATGATCTCAACTAGTAATTATGGACAGATGTTCTTAATATCTGTGTGTCCCATAAAATCGCCAACATGCTGCTGATATGGCAAACAAACCGGCTAATATTAATTCTTGTGTGTCATCAGTGCTGCCTTCATGCTTACTGACGAATGTCGGCGCTCTGATTTAATGTTTTTAATTCTTTTTAACCATCTAGATCGGGATTCACCTGTAGCTTCTTTTTCTCTCCACGTTTTGTGCAGGAAATCTCCAGACTTTTGTACATGCTTGCTGGTTTTTAATTTATAAATCGGTTAGAACCCAAGTATTTGTGGAATTCATTGATCAATCAATATTGGTTTGTATTGCAATCATCATACAGTGTTAGAAAACGCTAATCTAGATTGTTGTCTTGTAAACTATCTATAATTCATTTTAAATAGCAGGTGTTTGTTTTTTTCATTGTCAAGGAAACTTGGTTAATCTTTAGTATTTAAAGATTCTTATCATATGGTTTTTCTATATGAAGGTTTTAAGTTACCAGGATGTCACATTTTAAAATTGTGACCGAAACAAATAAAGAAATAATGGCGTAAACACATTGTTAATAAATCTCAATGATAATTTTAGCGTATTCTATTTTGAAATGTCATTACCATGCGCAGTGTTGTTCTAAAATTGTTCAAGTATGACGTCAACAGAAATACATTGAAATCATTGAAATACATAGAACAAGGTACAATCGTGAATCACAATTAATCAGCCCGAGTGCATCACCAGGAGAAAAAAAGATGATGGAGATGAGGTATAAGATCCAGGCAGAAAATCTGTATTTATTCTCAGGAAAGAAAATCTGGATTATTATTTTGGTTCTGATATTATTCTGAAGTAATACTTGCTGCCACCTCTACAGTAGAAGTAATGTGTTCTGACACGTGTGCTGGTTCTGAGTTTGTGCTTGTCTGTACCCGTCTCTTAGACTCAGGGCAGCAGCAGCCGAGCTCAGTGGGGGCCCAGACCCACTCGGCGTCAGATCCAGGTCCCATTCGGGCCACGGCGCCCATGTGGCGCTGCAGCCGCATCATGCACATGCAGAGAGAGCTGCACCCCACCCTACTGTCTTCTTTGGAGGGGATTGTGGACCAGATGGTGTGGTTCCGTGAGAACTGGCACGAGGAGGTAAGCTTCAACACCTACCGGGATGAGTTTGTTCCCAGGAGAGTCGATCGGCTGGGCTTCTGCAGTGCAGGGTGTGAACGTGTGATTAATGCGTTTTATATATACACACACCTGTGAGCCCAATCTCTGGAACGTCTGGATCAGGTGAAATGGGACAAGGACTGTTCGAGTACGCTCTTAACTCCAGTCCAGATATCACCTGACTCCTTGTTGTGTGATAATATTATATGATTGATACCACACACTTCTGATCCATGTGCAGATAATATATGAGCTATATAAAATACATTCTAAAAAAACTCATGATCCTTTTTCTAGATGTAGTTTTAAAACAACACAATAATAATCTACATGAAAAATGCCTCAACATCAGCACACGTCACATCTCTGTATAAAATAATAATAAACCAGAGTAAGGAAATGTTTATTATGGAAGCACTTCTGTAAGTTGCTGTGGATAAGAACTTCTGCTAAATGATTAAAATAATAAACGTATGTTTAAGTAACAACAGTTTAAAAATACAAATCTGCTGAAACCCTATTAGAACCAACATTTTTTAATTATTTATTATTATTGAATACAAGCTTAAGTACTTTGTGAAGAGTTTTTAATCTTTTTTTAAAGAACGCAAGATAATTCAAATTTTGGACAGTCAAGAAAGCACGTCCAAGAATATCAGTGAGCTTCTATATATGATTAATGGTTGTGTACATAGTACAGTGTATACATATAATAATCATTTATCTAGTGAAACCATGAGCATATTTAACAAAGTGTACAAAATACAACATAGAACGTCAAAGATGTCAAGATTTATCTAGAGTAAACCCTAGACAAAGACTTTATAAAGAAAAAAACTGATATAAACCAAGTACCCGTCTTGCCATGAGAATGACCACTGTAGAATTAAACAAATAAATAAATAAAATGTATCTAGTGAAGCTCTTGATGTTCATGGATCTATTTACTCAGTGCTTTTGAAATGAGTCCTGGAGTGAATCTTTTGAGGGACAAACACCTTTATGATGTACACGTGTTCACCTGTGCCGATCTTTCTTTATTGGTTTGTAGTTTTTTTTTTCTAGTGCACCTTAAGTTTAACTCCAACTATATAAACACCAAGGGGCAGAAGTTTGTGTTTTTGCTCTGAAAGGTCTTGTAGCTGTCGGTACCTGGATGTTTTCAGAGTCATTGTTGGCTGGATTGAAGCTGACATGGGCACAGAAGCAGGGCTCAGTGAAGCTGAAAAGTGATTTTCAGTCCTGGACAGGCCCGTGCTCTCATGCTAATTGGGTTGTGGTGTGCAGAGAGGTGTGATTGATGGCTGTGAAGAGTGAGAGGGACTGGGCATTGGAAGATGGACAGCCTATGACAGTAGCAGATGCACTGATGCGCCGGGCAGGAAAGGGAAGGGGTGGTGGGCACATTGTCCTGTGGGATGCTTCATCGCATCTGGCACAATGAGAGGAAGAAAGGAATGTTGGATCATAGAGGTGCATCCAAGAGTATCATTGGCCACATAGATGCAGAGAAAAGGATGATAATAAATAAGTAAACGCTTAAATGAAATTGTATAATAATTTGATCCCCCTGAGCTCTTCTTTCACCGCCTCTCCCCCTCTCAGGTGCTGCGGCAGCTTCAGCAGGGTCTGGCAAAGTGTCACTCTGTGGCGTTCGAGAAGAGCGGCGCTGTATCCGATGCTAAAATCACGCCGCACACCCTGAACTTTGTGAAGAAGCTGGTGAGCACGTTTGGCGTGGGATTAGAAAATGTCTCCAACGTTTCCAACATGTTCTCCAGCGCGGCGTCCGAGTCTCTGGCCCGACGAGCCCAGGCCACTGCCCAGGACCCAGTGTTCCAGAAAATGAAGGGCCAGTTTACAACAGGTCAGTACTCATATACGTACAATCGAGTCTTTATTTATTTATTCAAATTTTGGCATTTAAATGCATGTGATTCCTCGGAAACTGTAAAAATATTAATGACTGATGATGCTCTCAGTGGTGAGTTTTACTGCTATGGATCATTAGGGCGGCACGTGGCTAAGTGTGTAGAACTGTCACCTCACAGCAAGAGGCCCCGAATTCAATCCCCAGGTTGGACGGTCCAGGTCCTTTCTGGTTTCCTCACACAGTCCAAAGAAATGCAGCCAGTTTCATTGAAGAGACAAAATTGTCCACGACTGTGTTTAATATAAAACTTGTGAAAAGATGAACCTTGAGTAATGAAGAACCGTCTGTCTGTGTGTGTCGTGAATGGACCCGAGAGTGTAAAACATGACGTTTAAATCCTAATAAATAAATACAAACGTTCTAACCCCGGTGCTCAAACAGAACCGATCCAGAACAGCAACGAACCTTAATAACCCGCGCTCGTTTAGCTGACAGGAACAGTGTTCTTGTCCACTCCCTTCAGTTTTTATCTGTAATTAACCACCAGGAGCACAGGATCTCATCTCCGGCCCACACGGGAGCTCACGTGCTGCATTAAGCACGCCTGGCTCCGGGATAATTAGGGCTGCGAACCATATGATTAGATTTATTAGGTGAGAGAGGATGGCTGTAGGACACTGCGGGTGGGTCGCGTCCGGATCCTCTCGATTGTGGAGGAGTTCATTCGGCTCTGCGTACTTCTTAATTAAAAGTTTCTCAGTTGCTCAACCAAATAAAAAAAAAAAGGTCACAGATGGAATGGCTGCCGAAGTGCTTTTACTGTCGGACGCTGTCGGCCACATTAAAGACTGATTTGCCTGTGTCAGCACTCTATTGAATATTATTATTGTTATAATTATTATTATGGCTACTTTTAAGTTGATTTATTACATATTACACAAGAGCAATCTGAGACTTCCCCAGCTTTCTTCTCCCCCGTACGTAGCCTCTACCTTTCTACAAGGGTTGCATTGTGAAAGACTAAAATTCTTGTCAGCTCAAGTTTCTTGATTTACCTCATCATCATCTTTCATCTACTCCTTTACATTTCGATTGGCAGACAGCTACAAGACCTTTTAATGCAAAAATCCAAATCTGTACAAAACCTTGAGAACCAAAGTGTGTTTTTTTTTCTCTCTTATTCATGATTGTCGATCCACTGTTGTGTTCACAACCCCACTGTGGATCAAAGAGAACCCATCAACCCAAGCCCCCCTGACACAGTCTGTGACCGTTTCTAACCATCTTATCCCCCAACCATACACCCTGACCAATCCCAAGGATTATATATTGCTGTGGAAGGAGACCTGATGACCTTCCCTCCCCGAATGAATAACCCAGCCAGAACTCCGATCCAAACTCATCAGTGATGTTCCAGCTAACTTTTATCTGGTATTTTCTGGCACACACAAACTCATATTAGATTTTTTTATACACGTTTCATTGTTTTGCAGCATTTTGATAGTATATTTGATATTACATTACTGCCCCGGTGAAGCATTTTTCAACACCTTAGACTCTAGGATGCACAAATCGGTGCATTGTGGTGCCGGTCCCAACCCCAGATAAATAGGAGGGTTGTGTCAGGAAGGGCATCCGGCATAAAAACCATTCCAAATCAGCAATGACGACCACGATCTGCTGTGACGACCCATAACGGGAGCAGTAGAAATCATTCATACTGATTGAAATGAAATGGAGATGAACTGGGACGTCCAGAAACTGTGGACAGGGTGCAGAGTCGGCTATGGTGCCCCAGGTAGCACACAGGATTGAGGACCTTGCTTAAGGTCCCAACAGGGAATTTAAACTGGCAATGTTCCAAATTAACAGTTACAACAATTACAGTTACTACTGTATGGTACCTATTAATGCACCACACCACTCATGGAACTATAAAAGAAATCCATAACCAAGAAGAAAACACAAGAACAATCTTAAACTTTCATAAAAGAACTAAAATGAAAGCAAATAAATATAGATGGACAACAGAAACAACACTACAACACCGACCATGTCATTTATACGTGTATAAAGGGGTGTTATAGTTGGCTCACTGTTATAGTTTATTGTTATGGTTTAATATATGTACTCATCTCAGGATGCCATTCTTGCAATAATCTCCATTCTATGTTAATGTAGATCTGTGGTCTCCAGTTAATGTAGCTCTTGCGGCATCAAGCTGGTTCCTCCCTCTCTGGCTCCGTGTCCCTCAGACATGCTCAGTTATTCCTGTAATGCACCAGTCTGGGCTGGTAGCACCGTCGAGACACTCCGGAGCTTTCCGAGTGATGTTTCGCTACATTAGCTGGCGGAGCACCTGAGCTCCGGGTTCAGTCGGACCTATTGTTATTCATTGCATCCACGCCAACCCAGAGCCGCGGTTCTGAAAGCCCGTGAGTCTGTCGTGAGGATTAACGCTTTCCTCTGGACGGCTTCACGGGCTGTTTTAGTTCTCATAATGCCAGCCTAATCCCATCGGGAGTGCTGTTCGGAGGTGTGAGGCTGGACAGGGCCCAGAGGGACGCCGAGAGGCGGGAGGATGTAAAACAGATGTGGAGGGGCCAGCTGTCTCTATGCAGCCAGGCAGAGCCTGTTCCCTGGGCACGCTGTTCCCGTCTGGCACTGCCCTGCTGCTGAATGCCAGTTAAGATGAAGAGGCAGCCAGGCGAGCAAACCTCCCCCTGTCTCTCTATCCTCTCTCTCTCTCTCTCTCTCTCTCTCTCTCTCTCTCTATCCCCTCTCTCTCTCTCTCTCTCTCTCTCTCTCTCTCTCTCCGAGCATCATTCTGTGGCTCGTAAAAGAAAGACGTAGGCAAGAAAATATCATTTTATTCACTCGAGTACGCGCACACTCACGGCACACATAATTTGGCAGGCAAAACCCATTTAATCCGATCACAGCCGCACCATTAGCATGCTTTATTACGGATGGATGCCGGGCCCGCGTGTCTGATGAATTTGTATTATTTGTCCTGCCTCTTCCTCTTGAATCTCCTTGTCTTCTCAGCTTTTTAATCTAATCCATCACACCTGGATAAAGATGCTGGCTGGCCATTACCACCCTCTGCTGCATTTCCAAAATCTCATCGTGGACGGGGGAGGGGGGTCACATCTTAGGCTGAGTTTATGAAATATGGATTACTTGAGTCATTTAAGGCCTCGCAGGTGGGCCCTCGTAGTGCCAGGGTCAGGGTTCGGCTCAGGCCAGGCTGACTTTTTCTTGAATTCCGAATGTAAAGCAGAGCTTGTGTGGGTTTGCATGTTTTCTTCGTGTCTGCGTGGGTTTCCTCCAGGAGCTCCGATTTCCTCCAACCAGTGGTGAGCAGTCAGGCCCTTCTAACCCTTCTGAGAATGGGTAAAAAAGGCTCGCTCCTGTAGTAAGTGCTTATGATCCCCTTCTGAGGAGATCCTGAAGGCTTCTGTAATGTAAGTCTATTAACAAGTTGGTTGGAAATCTGACCGATTAGATACAAGATATTCTCCGTGCACTATAAGCACTGCACCTCACTGCATCAAACAGTCCAAAGACACTCAAGTGAGGTGAACTAGAGATGCTAAATCATCTGGGACTGAGATGAATGACTCGAACTCTAATTACTCGTCCTGTCATGAATGCACGAAAAGTGTGTAAAACATGATGTTGAAATCCTAATAAATAAATAAAGCCTGGCTTGTACACGGCCACCTGAATCTCAAGCTGTCAGCAGTAATTAGTTCTGAAAGAAACTTGTTTTTATGTCTACTGGTTAAAGAGCACGGAGGGTGAGTGTGATCAGGGTGGGGGTGGACTGCACCACTACAGGCTTGAAAAAGAATCTTTTAATGAAGCCGACTGGTTTGGGAAAGAAGTTGTAAAAGCAGGAGGGGATAAAAACATGTTACCCTGATTCATGTTATCGATTAGTGCAGAGACTGATGAGTAGATTAGAGACCTTTACGCTGAAGTGCTAGACTTTGAAGTTTGATTGATCGCTCCCCGACAATAAGCCATGCTGGAAAAGGCTTTTACATTTTAGGGTGGGGTAAACTAGTGTAATGAATAGAAGTTCATTCTCTTGCAATACAATACAGACAGGTCACGTGTGGTCGAGATTATTATGAGTCGACTAGTGCAGCGACTCATTACTGTTACTATAGCAATTAGTATTTTTACATAACATGTATTAGTGTTAGTTTATGTTTGGTTCCATTTTGTTATGTACTAGTTGTAACACTGGACTATAGTTGTATTTTGGAGGAAGTTTTCCCCCCTTTCTAGGGTAGACAATAAGTAAAGTCTTCAAATACACTCTAAAATCATATATAAATTGCATTTCCCACAATGCATACCGACTTTGTGACCTGCAAAGTGATCGCAGCCCACCACTAGATGAAAAATTGACAAATTATCCCAAAGTGTACAAGAGAAAATTAAAGCTGAAAAATTGATTTGAGGCGGTGTCTGTGGTAAAGAAGTACAATATTAATGTAGATATACATTATATATATATATGCAAAATACACATCGTTACTTAATAGTCAGACTGCAATGATAGCAGGTTATGCTACCACGGCACTTTGAGGGGCAGCGTAATGATTTGAAGCTCTGTACCCCACCACAAAAAAAATGATGGGGACTAAACTTACACATACCTACATGCAAAAAGGAGACCAGGTCCCACTTGTCCCTCTGTGTATCGAGGAGCTTCTGTCAACACTCCTGTTCTAACACTGTGAGAACAAAATTCCACCATACAAACAAAGTTACCCCGACCCCCTGTACACATTAGTATAGAAAGCAAATCAATCATCCACTTTGATGTTTAGACTGAATCTGTTACTCGGCCATCATATTAGCAATAGCAGCTGATAAAGCTTTAAGAATCAGACCAACCTGTCTTGTCATGAATTTAGAGTTTAAAAAGGTATAAAACATGACTGTGGGATTCTACCAAAGCCGACCATACTGGTAAGGCTTTGATGCAGGTTTCCATCTCATCAGAAAGTCTTACTGAACACTGACGTTATTACAGGTGACATGTAGACTATGATTTTTATTTTTTTTCATGCATCAGTATGCATGCCGCTCGCAGCTTCCAGGCCTGACTGACAGCTCAGAGTGACGGCTGTCTGACTTATACGCTCGTCAGCCAAATATTTAAAGACGTTTCGAGGTGAGAATCGTCATATGTCTGTGAGGTGCGGAGAGTCTTGGGTATTGTACCGGCGCTGGAGCTGAAATGAAACGCTGAGCTCCTCTCCCACAATGGTTTTCACTTCTCAAGGGTCTTAAGAGCGTTATGAAGGTGGAACTGGTTTTAACCCGTCCTGCCTTAAGGTCCTTGCTTCAAATTGGGAACCTGACTTTCCTTAAGCTGGCATCTTTTGTGCGCCCTTGCTCAGCGTAATACGCAATGTCATTTAAAAGTTGAGCCGAGCATTTAATCCTTTTCACTCCCCCCTCGATGCCCTGTGATCTTATCAGCAGACTCGCATCACCGGAGAAACATGAGAGGAAGTACGACACTACACTTCTGTTTCCTGATTTTGTAGATAACTTCTCTCTCTCTTTCTCTCTCTTTCTCCCCGGTCTCTGTTCCTCTCCCTGTGTGACCCAATCTACCCACCTCCCCTGGTCCTTCTTCCTGCCCCTCACTGTCCTCCTCTCGGTCTCTTGACCGCTGCAGATTTTGACTTCAGTGTTCCCGGCTCTATGAAGCTCCACAACCTCATCTCCAAACTGAAGAAATGGATCAAGATTCTGGAAGCCAAGACCAAGCAGCTGCCAAAGTTCTTCTTGATCGAGGAGAAGTGCCGCTTCCTGAGCAATTTCTCGGCTCAGACGGCCGAGGTGGAGATCCCAGGAGAATTCCTCATGCCCAAGCCGACACACTACTACATCAAGATAGCGAGGTAACCTAAAAGACTATCAGGTACACTGCGGCGAGAGGAAAAAGGTTTTCTCCTCGTGCTAATTGTCATTGATGAACTCGGGAAGGTCAAATCAGAAAGCTTTTAATAGCCGTCACTTCTCTCTCTCTTCACTTCTCTTTTTTTTAATTGTTCAAGTACTTGAGCACCATCACACTAATATTCAAATATATAAAGTATAATAATAATATATATATTTTTAATGGCACAGCACAAAATTGTGAAAGATGACGTTCAAATCCTAATAAACAAACAAACTCTCTCCCGTTAGGTTCATGCCCAGGGTGGAGATAGTTCAGAAGCACAACACGGCTGCTCGCCGACTCTACATCCGCGGCCACAACGGGAAGATCTATCCCTACCTGGTGATGAACGACGCCTGTCTGACGGAGTCACGCAGAGAGGAGAGAGTTCTGCAGCTCTTACGGCTGCTCAACCCCTGCCTAGAAAAGCGCAAGGAGACCACCAAGAGACATCTCTTCTTCACAGGTACCACCTCTCGTCTCTTGTACCTGATAGCACTCTAATAAAACGGGAACACGGCTAATCGGGGTTTATTCCAGACATATACATCAAAAACCATAAAACACGTCCTGACAGAATGCCCAGAATACAATAGTGAATAAGTACAAAACATTAAAAGAAATGTGACTCAAGTTCATTCAGAAACATTCATGTTCCTTAAGCATGTAAAACTGAAAACAGATGTGTAGTATACATTCTAACCCAACAGTGGTGAGATTTGAACCGGCAACCTTCGGGTTACTAGTCCAGTACCTTAACCACTAGGCTACAGCTGGTTATATAACTGATGGAATGCTGGAGAGATGCACTATTACACTTTAATATAAATAAAGCAATAATATTTATTTTGTTGCATTTGGAAAAAAATGAAAACATTGTTCTTTGCCCCACAATGTGTCAAATCGTTTTTATAGAGCTTGCTTTGCACAAAGTGGCAGAGTCGGGCTGGAACAGGAAAAAACCTTAAACTGTTAACTCTTAAATGCATGTTATTCATTTATTACACCTGTAAGAAAATGTTTGGACCAACACACGCCACTAAATGATAATCCCAGTCCCAATACTTTAGTCCTTATTGTGTACTATAGTACTCTATTACACTCCATGGCTGGTGTAGCCTTGTAGTTAAGGTACTTGACTTGTAGGTGGCCACTGTGCAAGTTTCCTTAAGTATGTTATACATACATTAGCCCTGCTAGTACCAGTCTCCTGGGGTTTATTGTACATTGTTACCATTTAACTGGTTCCTCAAAATAGCTAAATAACAGACTGCTTAAGCCTGTGGTGTGTTAGAACTTTCTATGCCGTGTGGGTGTTCTCCTGAGGGCTCTCCCATGTCAGGTGTGTTCTCACTGCCGCTCTCGGCTGAGGATTGTTTTGGTTTAAAAATGATACGGCCTGGGAATTGCAGTCTCAGTTCTCTCACCGTGTAAATGGAGCGTGGACAGCAGCCGAACAGTTGGAAAGTTTGGATGGTATTTAATGGATGATCTTGAGTTTTGATGCTTTTCTGATTTCCTGTCTCTCGTTCATGCACCGTGCTGAGGTTTGTAATGCACTTTGATTCCCACAGCTCCATCCTAACAGGTCTACGCCCGACTCCATTAACTGTTGTTGTGTTGTTTCTGCAGTGCCCAGGGTGGTGGCCGTGTCCCCTCAGATGCGTCTGGTTGAAGATAACCCCTCGTCTTTGTCTCTGGTGGAGATCTACAAACAGCGCTGTGCTAAGAAAGGCATCGAGCACGACAACCCAATCTCACGCTATTATGACAGATTGGCCACGGTACAGGCCAGAGGAACGCAGGCCAGCCATCAGGTAAACCGCTTCTGCCGGACAGGGCAGATCAAACCTGGGGGGTGGAGGGGGTGGCATGAGTGTTGTATCATGAGTTTATTCAAAGCCCATTCACTTCAATACCATGAAATAAGACCCGTATATGTACATAAACTGCCATTGGCCGGTTTGTCTGGAGAGGCTGTACAGATTTAGGGTCAGTGCACCTCTAATAGTGCACAAATCATCAAAGATGTTAGAAAATCTTTACGGCCTCCCTATTACACCCAGAGCTGAACCCAGTGTATTGTGCTGAATCTATTTCTCGTTCTTCTCATTAGGCTTTAAATCGATTTTACTTTCTCTGCTGTTGTATTCTGTATCACGTTATGCTCCTTCTGCAAGTGTGTGGGTGGAGCGTTGTAATAAAAAAGTTGTTGACATGGTTGAGAACGCGGCTCAACGACTGTAAAATGTCTCTCTTTGTGGCTCGTTTGTAAAAACCATAATAGTTCAGAATGAAAATGTTCTTCCTTCTGTTTCTCTTACTACAGTTTACTTCAGTCTTATCATAAACATTACAGATGAGTAAATATGTGTACTCAAATCATGCATGTGTAGTATCAATCTCTTCACCAGGGACTCTGGCTTTGATGCTACTTGTTCATTTCTGAGTGACCAGCATCTCTCACATGTTGTTTTTGGGTGTATGCAGGTACTGCGGGATATTTTAAAGGAGGTGCAGGGGAACATGGTTCCTCGGAGCATGCTCAAAGAATGGGCTCTGCACACCTTCCCCAACGCCACCGACTACTGGACCTTCCGCAAGATGTTCACCATCCAGCTGGCCCTGATCGGCCTGGCCGAGTTCATGCTGCACCTCAACCGCCTCAACCCAGAGATGCTGCAGATTGCTCAGGTAAACCACCGAACATACTGTGGGTGAATGTGCACACCACGGTGCATCCTTCTGTTAAAGCCCCCATTCAAGCTCCAGTCTACCATCAAAAACATCTGGACTGGACATCAGTAGAATGGAAGAATGTTGTCTTCTCTGATAAAGATCAGGTTCAGGCGGTTCAGGTCTCCTCAAGTTTTATTCTTATCACAAGAGCACGAACTGGGTTACTAGAAAAAAAATTGTGTGTGTGTGTAAAGTGAGATTTTCTGCATACACACAAAAAAAAATAAGAGACCACTTAAAAATTGTAAACTTAAATAAATTGATAATTTTGAAGTGTGTGTGTGACAAATGACCAGCGTTGTTTTATTCTTTTCAATTTTTTTATTCTAGTTTATAGAAAAAACAACACTGCTTATTTTTGTCAATCACACGCTTAAAAATTGTAAACTAAAAGTAATTATTTTGAAGTGGTCTTCAAAATTGACATGAAATCTACATTAATTCCTATTTTAGTTTATAGAAAATACAATACAGCGTGCGCACACATATATAGATGCTCTGATTATTCATTCCCTCTCCAGCTGTCGTGCTTGATTCTCTTATAAACTCTGAGTGCTGCTGATTGGCTCCTCATCTTCATGTCAGCTCTATACAGGGGCCCAGGGCAGTTGATTTGGGGCCGCCGAGTACAATTTAAAAGTCTATATTAAAAATGATTGTCAAACAGATGCTCAGTCCTCTGATCCTAATCTGCCTTTTTGTGACAGGTGGAGGAGCCGGCAGCTAATTATTAAGTCTCTTCACTACATGTTCCCTTTTCCAGATCTTATTAAGCACAAGGAGATTACACAGTCCAACACACACACACACACATCTCTTCTTCATTACTGTTTAAAAAGCTTCACTGTGTGTGAGCACACACAACCATTTCCTTGTCCTGCTCTGCTTAGCTCAGGGTTTTCTGGCCGGTTGATGCTTTTTGTTGTCGGTTTTGCATGTTTATTGAAGGACTCGCTCTCTAGGGATCTATTACGTCTGCGTGCAGAATTGGATTTAAAGGCCGAAAAAAGTCCAATCATTTCACCATTTTAATCAGGGGTTTGTGCTTCACTGTACAGATCTCAGAGGAAAAAACTGGCTTATTCCCCTGCCATCACAGGAGCCAAATAATTCAGCCTGTGTGTCAAGCAGCGGTAGCTCAGAAGTCTGTAGTGATACTGGTTTGGTTTTATTACTCTTTGTTTTTGGTTATTTCTTTTTTCTTACTGTGGTTTTTGTTGAGTCCTACATATTCACTAAAAGGAGACCAGACCCCTTATCAAATGTCCTCTCTTCATGCTCAGTACCTGCTCAAAGCTGCTCTTTATTAATATGGTTTTTAATTACATTAAATACATTAATAATACATATACCTGCATTTAACTGTACATCAAAAAGTCAGGACAAAGATATGTTTAGATTGAGGGATGTGGGATCCCATAATAAAGGTTAAATTCTTGACCTGTACTCAGACATTTTAAAAGGATCCTCTTGTGGAAGTTACTTAAGATGGAGAAACATAAACTGTCCATCACAGGTTTTTTTCATTT
>JAYDZG010000008.1:15099765-15107788 GCA_034509265.1 Microcambeva bendego | reverse complement strand
TGAGAGAAGAGATTGTTAAACAAAGCTAATTAGATTAGACCTGGCCAATTTATTAACACAATCAGGTACAAAGTAGGTATAAAAGCAGATGAGATTTTTTTTTCTGACTGGGCTTAGCAATTCTATCATTTTAATTTCTGGAAACAGATATGAAGGAAACAATATGGCATTAAATATGGTTGATTTAACTATGATGATGATGATTAGTCGCAGCCGGTCACTTGATGAATCATCGATCCATGAAGTATTTCGGCAATGATAGCGGAGTAGTTTGCCATTGCTTTCTCCACCCCTCCCCATTTATCCGGGCTTGGGACCGGCGTGCAGCTGTTCCCAGTTAGGAAAACCTACAGGACAATTCAGTGTCTCCAATTAACCTGCGGGAGGAAACCAGAGTACCTGGAGGAAACCCATGCGAACACGGGGAGAACATGCAAACTCCACACAGAAAGGACCGAGATCGCCCCACTCGGGGATCGAACCCAGGACCTTCTCGCTGTGAGGCGACAGTGCTACACACTTAACACCATAACACACACCCCCAAAATTTAAATTTTTGAAGTGGTCTCATCTTTTTTTCCATGACTGTACATAATATGTGGTCCGTATTATTTTACCAAGTAGCGCAGTGTTGGTTAATGAAATCTAGCTTAGTGCACAGATTTAGAAGGTTGTTTGTAAAATGTAGAGGTTATTTAGATACAGGAGTTATTTTATATGACCTCTGCCTGCCTGTCTCCTCTCTGTGATCCAGGGTTAATGAAGAAATGAGCTGCTTTCAGAACTACTCTGAGATTCTGGTGCCTGAGGAGCTAATTATAACGTCCAGCCATAAACAATAATTCATATCACCAGTTTCAAACAGCTGAAAGCACATTTCATTTCTCTGTGCTACGACACTGTAAAACATGCTAAACAAGCCACGTTAAGCAAAATAATAACAAAGCAAAACACTGAATAGGCATGATAACCAGCGTATGCTTACTGAATCACTGCAATGTGAGTAAACTGTATTTATTAAGCGTCGTGATGAATACACGAATGCGGGGCAGATCTGTGTGTAGCTACTGCAGTGAGCTGTGCTGTAAATAAAACATAGTGCTTTGGTACTGTTGAGCACTGAAGGATATTAAACAATGCATTCTTTTATTTAAGGGGAATGCTAACAGAGGCGTAGTGGTGCAGCAAGTAATTTTAATCTCTGTGAGAGGTTTGGCGTCTTCTTTGTACACAAGTGCTATAACTGTAATAGACTGGTTACTCTTATATGCCAGTAGGTGCGATTGCATGAGTGGGTGAGTCTGTCATAATAGTGTCTGTCATAATAGTGTCCAGGGCATATTTCTGCCAGTGTTTTTCATTTTGCTCTGGATCCACTGCAATCCTGATTATTATTATTGATGCTTAAAGAAAATGAGAAATGTTCATGCTTGATTGGCTTGTTTGGAAGAGTATTTTAACTGTTCAGCCAGGCAAAGAAACACTAATTTTAAAAAGGTTTATCATGGGTCATTTTTACAGCAGTGCATTAACACTGAGATCCAGGTTCAAACTGCCAGGGTAGGGTTGGGTCAAAGGTCAAAGCCCTGTTATAAGTATTTATGTGTGTATCTTGATTAAACTGGGCCTATCACCCTGACCAGGATAAATCAGGGTACATTAGTTGTTTCATCGAAAAAAGAAGTATTCCTTTACTTTACTGACATTACCAGTAGTAGCAGTGCTAAGTTTCATCAAGTTGAGTCTGACCTCCAGCGACTTCACTGATCGTGTTTCTTTTGAACATCCTGTCCTCTGTTCGGGTCTTCAGGCTTCACTGGTTACAAAATGCACCACATTATACTGTTACATTGCTCCTGCTGTAGAAAGATTGTGCAGTGAAAAGAAACTATTTGCAATTTGCAACATCACTGATTTTTAAAATAGACCCTGTTTAGTGGTATTGACTTATTTGATTGTTATTTTTAAATTACTTTTTGCACAGAGCTTTTTTCTTTCTCGGGCCTGTGATCCACTAGTTTACAATTCCCTTTTACAAATCCTTTGCCCCCCCTGCACCATGCCATCTACTGGTCGAGGTGTGCCATAGCCTCAGATCTAGTCCCTATGGTTTTCCTGTGGCAACATAATAGAAACGCTGTTCAAGCCTCCCTTCATCAGACACAGCAAACTATCTGTTAAATTAGATGTTTAAAAACTTGTTAGAGCCTCTCTTAGATTTTAAGTGTTAGACTTTTGGGCCATCCAAACATGAACTTTTTTGCATCAGACTCATCCACTTCTGTAGTCTCACCACAGTCTTCTAACCACTGTTCTTGCACAACTTTGTCTGGACTCCCCCAGCAGACTCTGTGGCCAATTTTCTCTTCTTCAGGCACTGCCAATTATGCCGGCTAAATGGCACCCATGCAACCTGAAGCACAGACAAGATTCAAATCGGGGTGTTCAGAATCTTAGAACCCCCTCATTGTGAATGTGAATCCTTTCGGCTGCTCCAATTAGGTGTCACCGCAGTGGATCGTGATCTGCATTATATATTTGTTTAATAATAGTTTTCATGCCAGATGCCCTTCCTGATGCCACCCTCCTATTTATTCGGGCTTGTGACCAGCACTGCAGTGCACTGATGATGCATTGTTGTGGCCAGGGAGGCGCCTAGCCAACCTGCAACATCGAGATTCAAACCAGGGAGTTCAGACTCTTGTTGCTGGACCTAAGCACCGTCAATAATGTGTTAATTTATTTTCTTATCTAAGGGTAGTTAAGATTTACCAAGTCACCTTGTATTTAGTGTGTGAAATGGCAGAAAAACAGAAGCACAAAGAAAAAAACAGCAAAAGCGTTAGAAGAACAGGCAAAACTGATCACAGGCATGAATGAAGGCAAAGATGAAACTCAGGACCTCATGATTCTGTGCAGCACTTTACCAGCTGCTCCTCCAGGCTGACTAATTATCAATACAAATATCATCAGTTGTATAGCTCATGATTTATATGGACGATAGGCTTGCCAAACAGGTGCATTTACATGGCACAGGCAACATCACTGAACAGTTGTGGAAACATTTGCTGCAACTCCTTTAATTGGCCTCATTAACTTTTTTATAGGGTTGTTTTATAAATGCACTAGAAATTTGTGGACAAATTTTATGGAGTCTCCTGTCTGGGGTCAACAGTACATCAGCAGAGGATACAACTTAATATAGCCTGTAATGAAGCCTGACAGGAAATAAATATTAATTAAGTGAGATCAGACCAGGCTTGAGCACTTGTCTTCATTAATGTTTAAGTGACAATGTAATTTTCTGTGTACCGTGACTCGCTGGGTGATGAAGAGTCTCTGTAGCCACGTGTTGTTCCCCGAGTGCCGTCTGAAGTGTTTGTGTACTCCGAGCGGGGTGGTGTACTGCGCCGAGTGCTAAATGCACAGCCGAGCTAATATCAGCTTTCATGGTGCTTGTAAATTATAGATTTGGATATGAAGTTATAATAGCCACTTGAGTGATATCTGTTTCATGGAAAAGGATCGTCTCAGCGTTTTTCTTTCACGACGGTCCCCGGTGGTTTTCTGATTACCATCCGTCATGTTGATGCTCCATTGTTTATTGATCAAGAGCTCATAAACTGTGAAAGGATATGGCAATGATGGAGCCTCTAAAAGCATTCTTAAATAGATTAGTGTTGGCAAGTGAAAAACCACAAGAGCCCCTTAGAAATGAACGTGTGAAGGCCCACTCTCAAACCAGCGAGATTAAAACGAGTCAGAACGGCCCACGGGCCATCATTTCTAATCCACGTTCCCCTCTGTCATCTCATATTGTTTTTAAATTGAACCCTTTTATTGTAATATTGCAATCATGGTCGGTGCTCCTTCGCATAACTGAGTTGTCAATGACAAAAATATCTCTCAGTGGAGAGTGAATGAGCCAGGTAGGGCTGGATGTCCTCCTATGTAATTTTTTGAAGTGTAATGCTGTTGCCCTGAGCCAAAGCTATTTATCTTTGTGCTGTGCCCTGGTGTCTTGTGGTACATCACGGGAAAGATGAATGCAGCTAATAGACTGTGACACTGCCATTAACTACAGCTGTAATGAAAGTGTAATGGAATCAAGCAGCCATTTCTCAGCACAACACAGCCAGACATAGGTAAAATGTTTAAAGATGAACCAGAAAGCCTAGAGCTTTCCAAGCTGCCTGCCCTTGGATCAATATCAGCTTCGTAAAAAGGACCCGACTGTCATGATCTTATACATAAAACTTTGGTAAAAATGAAACCTGCTTTTATTCCCTTATCATGTAAACAAATAGTGACAGTGACAAAAAAGTACTCCAGCAGTAACCTAGTGGTTAGGGTACAGGACTAGTAATCCAAAGGTTTCCAGTTCAAACCTCATTACTGCTGGAGCAGGGCCTTTAACCCTCATTGCTCAGACTCTACACTGTAACTGTACTGTATTGTAAGTCACTTTGAATAAAATGTAAATGTGTAGCATTAAAATTTACCCTGTTCTCACAAAAAGAATGTTGTGCCTATTTCATTTACACTCAAGTCCTGGGTGTAATCCCCAGACGGGGTGGTTTGGGTCCTTTCTGTTTGAACATTTACATTTTTAGCATTTAGTAAACTGGAAAAGTGCAGCTGTTTCCAGTTACCCGGGGATCGAACCCAGGACCTTCTTGCTGTGAGGCGACAGTGCTACCCACTAAGCCTACAGTGTATGAATTTAACCAAAGTGTAAAAACATGACATTAAAATCCACAAACCAACAAACAGACCAGTGTGTTCCATCACCTAATCTTTTAGGAACTGAGAACACTAATTGTTGGCTAATCTTATTTGATATAATATTTCACAGTATTGTAGATGGTAGAAAGTCAAATGTGTCTAAAAGGCTAATTGTATTTATATTTATTGGAAAGACATCAGAATGACATGAGAAAGTCTTGCACATTAGAACAACCATCCAAAGAAGTGTTTTGAGAACTTGTGGACTAATGCAGGTGTGATTTTCACTAAGAACCTTACTGTAGGTGGGAAAATAAACTATAAAATCTATGAAAGTTTTTTTTCTCCCCGATCAACTGATTAAAACAATTATAGTCTAATAGGAATTGTTTCTTCCACAATGGTGATGCCTAATTTCTGAAAATGAACACACACTAATAGCTTTTTGGTTAAGCTATGCTGCTGCAATTTTTTCCTCTTTACACTGTTAATGTTTCAACTGTCTGATTTTCATCTATATTGTTTTTAAATGAATCATATTTGCTTGGAGAGAAACAAACATGAAGCCTGCTGAGAACACCAGAAACACTTCATAATGAATTTCCATCCTGGTGTTAAACTTCCTTGATATCAGGGGAAGCACGATTCAAATGAATCGAACGAATGAGCCACATACATGTTTCAGCTTTAATTTCAACAAATATAGGTAAAGATAATATATTTTTAAATTCATTAATCTTCCACTGCTGGGGACCTGATTGCTTTTGAGGACTTTATATTGCCTCCTCCACACAACTCCAGATGCATGCACAGTCCCTCAGCTTATTTTCATCTTTGCTTTGGTGGATTAGCACAATGCTCATCCATTTCCTAACAGATGCAGCAGTATGCTAATGTATGGTGTTTTCCCACCTACTTAGTCCAGATGTATCCCATCCAGCAGACTCTGTATTATACATTGCACAATCGACCTGTAGCAGAGACGTAATACTTGTGACGACAACAAACTTTTTTTTATTGAGAATAGACAAATAGAAGAATAAATTAAGGCAATAAAACACTGCTTTTTATATCATACGTGTGTGCTACAGCTTTTAAACTGTAGCGTACACTTTCTTGTCAATAACAGCCCTGTATTTCAAAAAGGAGATGGATTACAGTGTCTTTCTTTTCTTCTTCAAAGGTATTCCAACAATTTTCAAGACCAGCAACTTTCTGGTCTATAAAAATTGATTTGTTTGCCAGGGCTGCAGACCGATTTGGACTCCTTCGGCCGTGAAATCTTTAAGCCAAATAGAAGTATCAATCAGAAACATGAAGAGGTAGACTGAGAGTGAAAGTGAGATCTGACTGTAATTTAGACATTGTCTGGTGTAATGAATCTCAAGAGTATATATGACGAGATGAGAGACGTGTCCTAGATCCTGCAGGACCTCACACAAGGTTTTATTTTCAACACAAATTCTTAGTAACGGACTACTGTATTTCTACAGTAATTTAAAGTTTGGATCTTGGTTTGTGTTCAGGGTTTTAAATTAGTTTTTTTCAAGCATACATATTGAAACATAATTGCTTTTATGTACTTGTTGGCAACTTAATAATAATGATAAGAATTAAGAGGGGTGTCCACAGATCCAGTTCTTAAATGAACAACTGACAGTGACTTTACATCTCTCAGAAATGCAATATGAAGAAGCATTAAAGAAACAAGCTTAAAGGAGGAACTGTAATTCCTCTGTGTGACACAAATATTAACATAGATTATATTACATTACAAAATAAAACTGAACAGCTAAGTGATTCTGAACTGTTTAATCTGCTTTCTTTTGTGAATCACCAAGATAACTGAATGTTATCCAGTACACACTAGTACACTTTCCAATAAATAAGTCATGCTTGATTACTGTTACTGTTATTTCTTCTTGTTTTCTGTTCCCTTTAGGGGACGCCACAGCAGATCGTGATCTGCATCATTGACCTGGCATAGTTTTTACACCGGATACCCTTCGTGACAACCCTGAGATTAGTGAGAAATATGTACTAGCAGGCCTTAATTAATACATTTAGAATACAAAGCTTTAATTCTCCAGGTTATTGCTGTGCTCATAGATGAAGTTCATCTGATTTGAACTCAAGATCTCGAAAATACCTTGTATATCACTGAGCGCAGGCAAGATAACCATTAATTTTGAATATTTATTCATATTTTGAATGATGAACTTTGGTAATGGACTTCATTAGAAACATTGTATGATGTTTTCTATTATTGGGTCAGAAGATGTGCTTGAAAAAAACTACATGCCAACATTTTTGGGGTTTGCTTTGTTATCTTGATATCTTGATTTTGGGCTTTCTTCCACCACCAGGCAGGTCCTCTGGTACGCCAAAGGTTTGGAATACAATAACGTTTTCTTTAAGGAATGTCCAAGGTCTTGAAAATCAGTGACCCACTGCCCATTTGGGGAATTAAACTGATATCCACATTTCATGTTGCTACAACATCTTGAACACTTTGTTGTGTAAAACAAATTGTAATAATGAGTCAATAATAATGAGTTATTATTGAGTTTCAGAGTACAACAAGCTGTATATTTATCAGTAACATTATGTAATATACTGTATTATGTAGGGTCTTAATAATGTGACAGGACATAAACCAAAATATTCTTCTATGTAAAAATCATTATTTTCCTCATTCATTTCTCTGCACAGACTGGAAAAAATAGAAAAACTTACTTAAATAAGGTTTTGTTCAAACAGAATTGTTATTCCCTCGGGTATTCTTGCCTCGGATGAAATTTACTTCTGTTTATGTTTTCATTTGCAGTTGGAAATGAGTCTAAATACTCAAATAGATCAATTTCCTGTAACATTTCCCCCAAGAAACCAGGGATGCTAAAATTATTGACTATAAATTACCCTTGAAAGTGGATGCTGGGTTGCTTATGTATGTTTGTTGATTTATATACTACATGTAAGAATGGAATAAGGAAAATGTGTGCTTTGTTGTATTTGAGAGATTTGTAACTTCCACATTCAGGTATTGATCTTTATTTGGCATGTAGAAGTTAGAATCGTGCAATATGATTACACAATGGTAAACAGTGATTACACTATTCAATACTGACACATTCTGATACAGAGGAACAATGGCACCATTCGAGGCAAAATCTCCACACCTGCAAGAATGAAAATAGAACATCTGCAAATATTTAAACAAGGCAGACCAGTACTGTGACTATAAAGCTACAAACTGAAAGGGGATCACAAATAAATCAAGAACCAAACAAAGTAACAA
>JAYDZG010000008.1:15055764-15066270 GCA_034509265.1 Microcambeva bendego | reverse complement strand
AGGACTCAGACCACCCCTCCTGGGGGGTTGAATCCAGGACCTTATTGCTTTGAGGTGGCAGTGTTACCCACTTAGCCCCTGTTTCATATTAACTAAAGTTTTAATGCTTCACATGGAAGTTTTTATCCAGCCAAATGTAAAATCTGAATAAGTTTACTTATAACAACTATAAAATCTGTTGATTAACTCTAGCCTTAATAAATAGCATTCATATAGGCATTAATACACATTCAGTTGGTAAGCTATCATTAAGCTCACAAGCTACTTATGGCATGGAGCAATGTGGAGTGGACAAACAAGTCTCCCACAGGAGAAGCTCATCAGCAGTGTGGTTTGTTTCTGCATAAACACTATTTAGGACAGAGAACAATGGGCTACATAGATAAATGTTATACAGGAGCAGGCAGTCTGTTCCTGCTAAAATTAGCACATTAGCAAACACCCTTGCTTCCTCTTGCTTAATTCACCTACCTTATTTTAGTATTAGAAATGTCACACTAAGAATATCTAGAACACAGTGTTTCTGTTACCTAATTTGAGGAAATGTTCAAGTCATTAATTTATTTAGATATGGACTCAGGGGTTCGCCTTAAAGCCTGCAGTAATAAATGCAGCTGATCATTTTGAAAGAGTCGTGGTAAAGCAGGGCTTCATCTTTTCTGCCACTCTGTTACTCAAATAAAATTTCTTTAAAGATGAAAAATTCAATTTATATCTCTAAGTTGTAATCGATCGTATACTGGCAGGTTTACAAGATTCTCTCAGGTTCCTAATACCAGTCAGATAAAACAATAAAACCACCCTGAAGATCTTTTGCATTCACTCCACGAGCCCGTTACCATCTTAGATTTCTCCTTCTTAGATTTTCTTATTTTTCTGCTGCATGTTTGTATCTGACTGAAATCAATACTGTGTGACTAAAATGTTTTAATATTCTGGTGTTTTATTTTTGTAACACACTTGTGCTCCTCTGTGTGCTCGTACACACCTGTCATGCCCCCTTTCTGCAGCAGCAGGGTGTACAGAGACACGCCCCCCTTCTGATTGGTCCCCACAGGCCTGATTGCCTGCAGCTGGCCTATTTAGGAGCAGCTCAGAGGCACTATGGTGGGGTTATTAAACATACAGTTAGTTTGTTAGTGAATTGTAACGCTGTCTGTTGACTTTATGTTTATCTGCGTATTTTTGGATACTCGTTTGTTCGTCCATATGTCTGCAATACTGGTTAGTTCTGATTTGCCTTTTGATTTCTGAATTCTTTACGTAGGTTTCCTCTTTATTAGTTTAGTTCTTGTTTGATTAGCGTCTGCATTGTATTTAATTGTTTTGGTGTATTAATAATGCATCTCTTAATGTTTAATGCATCTCTGCGAGTGTGGCCGCCCCTCCTGTCAGTCATAGCCCTTTAATTTTTCTTTGGCATATTTTCTTGTGGGAAAAATCAATCAAGATGTCTGTAGCTATATATTAAAGTGTTATTTTTAATTCTTGTTTTTGCACAGTTTAATTTTATTTTAAATTAGTGTTCAGTAACAAAATGTCTGGTAAATAGACAGTGGTATGTACTTCACAAATATAGTCGAAAATACATTACAGAATATACGTTACCACTTTAACGCTTTTGTTGTTTAATCATCTGGTTACTAAGATGATTCATGTTTGTCTATTCTTGCCATGTAGTCACAGTTTTTCTACATCATCTTGGCCTCAAGCGATTGCGTAATGAACTCAAATCCTCAAGCCCTTAAGCTAGAGTGTTATTATTTTATAACTCAATAGAGGTAGTCTCTGAACAACAATCTCTTTATGATCTAGAATCTAAGAGCAGTGATGCATGGATATATTAGACATAGATGGTTGGGCTGGGTTTAATTGCGGTCAAATCTCCTACTTAAATCTGCTACTCAATGCTAAAGCCTATGTTTAAAGTGTCACCTGACAAGCATAGAATTCACAATCAGGCCTTGATGCACTCATAGTTTAAATAAGAAAAGCTATAAAATGTTGTTTACTTAGTATACTAATTCTTTCAGCCGAGATAACACAATGGGTGTGTTCAAAAACTACTAAGCTGTGTTTATGCCTACAAAGGTAGTTGCCTCAGTAGAGAGTATTCTAAAAAGACATTGACTTATAAGGCAGGTTATCTGAATGTGCTGCTTACACAGATTACGTAAGTTTAGCATTGAGCCATTCAAACCAATAGGATGAGGTGGCGATGTGTACCGAAAATGGTTAAATCGTCTCTTGAGGATGTAAGATGGCATAAAAATATGATGTCTAGATAAAGAGCTTTTAACTCCGGGTTTTTAAACAGACCCATTGCCTTTTTAATGAAAAATTGAAAGGTGGACCTATCTGAGCACAGTGCAGTTTGTATGGTGCAATGGTAAGAGCCATTCTGCTGGAAACAGCACAGTGAGTTCTCTGCTCAGACATACAGAATGCACTTGAAAGTACATGATGCTAACACTGGTTAAATTGGCAGGACATATTACAGTGCACTTTACTGTGCACTCAGTGTCATTCCCAAGAATATGACTGTGACATTTGTTCACACAGATTTTTCCTGAATCTCTGAATCATTTAATAGACCATAGATGCTGTACACTTGTGTTGTGAGATAGTTGCTCTTAAATAACTTTTAAGGCTTTTGTTAATGCTTCTTTTTACTCAGACATAACAAAAGCAATGGTTACATGTGAAAAGGTCCAAGCCTGGTGATTTAAAATCTACATATTTCCCAGTTGTACATCATCCCTGTCCAAATGAAATGTGTTGCAAATATCCAATTAGGATTTTATCAATTTAAGAAGTTGCACAAGTACTATGTAACATGTTGACAGTCGTGAAAACCAGCCGGCAGTAAAAATCAGTCTGCTGTGTGTCTGCGCTGGGCGAGGCATCGATATTAATCTTTTGCGGGGCTGACTGTTGCAGCTCTGCCAGCTCTAAAACGAGCCAGATTGCTTTACCAGCACTGACATGATTCAGACATAATTAGCGCCTCTATAGTCACACAACAACAAATTTTGGACAAACATGCTACCATTTATTACAATGTTTTGATAGGGTGGTTTCACTGCGGGTTGTGTTAATGACAGCTGTGAACTGTAATAAAAGAATTTCACTAGAATGTTTAATTCTCATGTGATTGCAGACTTAACAAACACGGGCTTATTTCGACTTGCTTATCTCTAAGCATTACAACAAACCGAACAGATAGGTTCTAGTGTTTAAAAACATGACTTTCGAACAATTCAAGCCTGGACTGACCGCTTTAGTTAAGCAGACCACTGGCACTTTTTTAGTAGCTCTGTGTTTTAGTTTTAGTAAACTTTGTTAATTGTGTAAAAAATGTTTTGTTAATGCATTTTCTCCCCCTTTTGTGTAAAAGTTCCTGATTGCGTCATGCTTCCTCTCCTCTCCACCATATGCTCATCACCTACTGTAGGTGTAGTGCTGTATCAGCCATGTGTAGGGAGAGACACCCTGATCATTCCACTTTTTCCCACCTCTCACCATCAATCTGCCAGCAGAGGTCGTAACTGCATCAGTTGTGAGAGAGTCCCTCTACGGTTTTAATATCCCACCCCTACATATATGAACAATGTGCCATTTATTGGTCATGTGGCTGAGCTGGGACTCGATTCGATAAAACAAGATGTCAACTCTGGTGTGCTAGGATGTGTTTTATCACTGCGCCACCACTGCGGTCATGAAGAGCAACAAAATTAAAATATCCTTTTATTAATGTCCTTTATGATGAATCAGGCTAGAGATGCTCGATTGACTACAGTATTGTGGAATATCATGGAATATCATGAGACTAATTATGTGTTATGTGCACAGATACTCACACATACTGTGAGGAGCCATCCCAGAAAACTCCCCGTTATAATAGCTGATCACAAAGATCAAATCACTGACATTTTAATACCTTCTGTTTTTAAAAATAGGTTGTCAAGTAAGCTTATGGTTAGGTGTCCGAATGCTTTCGGCCATATGGTGTATTCACTGTTCAATATTCTCATTAAGGATCCCTAATGTGCCAGTTGACATTAAATGTTTAAGGCATATACAAGTGAACATTCAGATCTGCGTATTTGTAATGATTTCAATAGTCAGATAACCTGTTTTTACACAAAGACAAATTTGCCATTAATTAAGTTAAATAAAAAAATCTATAATTGTAATTAAACAGTGCAGGTGTAAAAGGTTTTTCATTTCACTGTAGGGCAAACTCTAAATGGAACTGCAGAAAAAGGAAAAGTGCTGTCAGACTGCTCCAGTGTAAGTGGAGCTGGTGGGTCTGAACATTTTTATAGACAGCACGTCGAACGTTGTACGTCTCAGCTTGAAATGAGCCTTAATTTGTTGTCTGGAACTGTAAGCTAATTCTGCAGATCAGGAGATGACTCATTTTTTGTTAAATGATCTTGTTAGTTCTAGTAAAAAAAATGTGGTCAATACAAGTCAGACATCTGCCCTGAAGGCTCACTGGTAATCCATTGTAACTTTGCTTCACCTTGGCTTTTTCTCTTGGACTGCTCCTCACTTTCTTCCTCATAAGCCTCTTGCTGAGATTTGTTGTGATCAGTGAGCAGCTGCTAGAGAAGAAGCACAGATGTCGAGCAAGTCTTAAGTGCAGCTAATATAAAAATATATAAATAATAATGCTTTATATCAATGAGATGTCAGATTCTAATTAAAAAATGTGTTTAGGCTTAAACGATGCACTGCAAAATCATTCAGACATCAGAGTGGCACAGATTTGAGCCCATCACATCTGATCGATGTCTACAGCCTATCCTTTGATTCAATGAGGCACAGTCATGTGAGTCCTTAATGTTTGTGTGATTAATTGTTTTCTCACTGAGTATGTTTCTGTCTAAAATAGCACAGAAACTTCTGTGCATTAACTGTTAGCCACTTTTTGTTGGCACGTTTGATGTAGCAATCTATGGCTTCTTTATAAAACGTAGGTTTTAAAAACAGTGTATAAATACATTGAAGAACGAGATTAATATAGATCTAATCTAGAGAGTTCTGTTTTTCTTAAACTGAAAAGGTATAAATATATCCTGACTGGAGCACTAGTTCATTGTTTGGTAGGGTCGGGAGTTTGGGTAAGAGTTAGGTTAGTTAAAGGTTCTCCATGACAGGAACCAAAACTCAACGTCCAATAAAGTGTAGATGCTGTGACTGTAAATAAGGCACAACTACACAAGCTGGAAAGTATTAAACAGTACAGATGTGTGTGATTTGAAGTCTAAATTATACAGTTTCAGTCATTTATAGCATTTCTTCTATTACTGGGTGACAGAAAACAGGCAATTTCTGAAATGCTTTTCAGTGTTTCTATTCAGAATGATTTTAAAGGTCACAAACCTATTTTATGTCCTTTGGCCAACCATATAAAATTATTTTTAATTATTTTGCAAACATTTTAATAGTCGGAATAGAGCAATTTATACTTTACTAAATACCTCATGTAAAGCTTTTTGCTATAAGATGACTTGTTCTGTTCTGCCCCCCATACTCATTATGTACATCTTATATGTTGGAAAGGATAGAGACAAGTATTTAACATTTGGATACTTAAAACAGATTAATATGATTTAACATTTTTAGTTAATTTAGCTTTATTTCATTTAGTTTTAACATTAGCAAAAATAACTCAGAATCTGCTCTTTTGTACGATTACATAGTGTCAGAGGTAAGAGACGGGTAAAGTATTAAAGCCGTCAAAGACAAAAACTAAAGAATATAATTACTAAAGCAAAGCCCACAGAAAAGCACTGATCTGTTTACTCAGAAATGTGGTGAAGAGGAAAAATGAGAAAACATTCTCCTGTTTGTTTTACAGCATATGCAAATATGAGCTTTGGAATTTAATTTGTGATTTAAGCAGAGGCTGCAGTTAGAAGCTCTTCTCAAATCATGCAAAATAATGTGCATGTGTTATTTTGAGGCACAACAATGGTGCTGTTGGACAGTAGAGCACTTACTTGTCGGGCTTAATGTTCACAAAATTCTGTACACATTTAAAAGTGAAACTAAAGTTCTCTATTTATAACAACCCTGTCTAGACCCTTACATTAACATTTACTGCTATACTTAGTACCCAGTGCTTTGAAAAGGTTTAAGAAATCACGGCAAATAAATGTGTATATATTTTAAAAAGAATACATGTATTCTTTTGTATTAGTTTGTAGCTCAAAACTAACTAAAAGAACTACAAACTTCTATCAGATAACTAGATATCACAACTGAAAAGAACGCATGTGTAGCAGACTTGAGTCGTAGAAGGTGACAGTTTCAGTAGATGTTGTTTAAAATATTTCAATAGTGAATGCTGTTGTGTAAAGAGCACACTTGCTTTAGTTAATTCTTAATGTGGTAGCTGCAGACTTAAGAGAAGTAGCAGCACAGTTTATTCTTTGTGGTGTTTTCTTATATAAATGGGGATTTATTTTATTATATAAATGATTTTGCTGACATCTTTAACATTTTAAAGTCCACCGTGAAGATTCCGGGTGTCTCATGTTTTCCTATTTTAAATTTGTTAGCTAGAAAACTTAAGTACATCTTAAAATGAAGTATTCTGACTCCTACATCCATTGTGTAACCAACCTGAGGATTAAAATAGCTTTGTTTATTGTGCTTCCATTTCTTAAGCT
Organism: Microcambeva bendego; assembly: GCA_034509265.1. Classification (NCBI taxonomy): domain Eukaryota; kingdom Metazoa; phylum Chordata; class Actinopteri; order Siluriformes; family Trichomycteridae; genus Microcambeva; species Microcambeva bendego. The sequence continues at coordinate 15,059,587 of JAYDZG010000008.1, read as the reverse complement.
TCGCGGTATTCCAGTCTGCATTTCTAACATAGGATTCCTCTTTATACCCCAGCCTGGTTTAAAAAAGAGAGCAATCCTTTCGTTTTCAGGCACTTTATGGCTCTGTACTATTCTTCAGTGGCAGACCTGAAGCTTAGATTTTTTTCCAATGTTTTGCATTTATACTTGGAATATTATAAAAGAAGCACATACGCATAGTTGGAAAATTTGAACAGTTACTGGTGCCAGGGTAGTAGTTTTTTTCTTCTCGCAAACTTTCTTTTTCACCCATAATGTTTTATGAACTGTTCTCATAAATGTTTAATGACTTCATTTCACTCTTCTTTGAAACAAAAACATATTTTTATTATTTCTGACATGGTTTAGTTCAGTTCCTTTTCTGAAACTACTTATCATAATTAGGGTCGGGTGCTGGAGCCTATCCCAGCTCTTCAACGGGCACAAGGTAACACCAGTCCGTTGCAGTTATGACATGGTGTGCAGCTGAACTGTTTATTATCATTTTAACAAACACTCATTGACATTCACTGTGAAATAAATCTTCGAAGTGAATTCTCCGAGCATTCCAGATTAGAGTCTGGTTCAGCCTGACAGGGGAAATAAAACACTGCATAGCAGAGTTAGTGCTGAAACCCTAATGGAATTGGCAACTTTTCTGCCTGGCATCACTGCAGAGCCGTAGGATGTTATGATCTGATCAGCATGGATCCTGACCTTAACAAGTTTAGAGTTATCTAACCCATCATTTTGGCATAGTATCAAACATGTGCAGATACTGTGATACCATGCTTTTATGTTCTAATAAACTGTATTTTTTATGGGATTATTTTGAGTAAGAAGGTTTTTCTGAGGTTAAGTTTTTGATCTAATAGGTCATATAAAGCTCTGGAGGATAGAGAAAGAGATAAAGCTGTCAAATAATTGGCCATGTTTTTGGCTTGTATAAGTGCAGTTCTGCAGGATAGAGCTGATCTTGAATTTACCGTAATTATTACCGTTTTCTAAGCTAACATAGAAATTTTTAACTCCCTGGTTTGAATCTTGGCGTTGATGGTTGGCTGGGTGTCATCCTAACCACTAGGATACACAGACCAGTGTCTAATAGTGCAGGAAGGGTATCTGGCGTAAAACCATGCCAAATCAATAACGTGGACCATGATCTGCTGTGGTGAGCATCTGCTAAATCAATAACACAAATGTAAATGAAAGTACATTGGACATTCATTGTCACAACAGTCCATCGATGCCTCAAAAAATGCCACTTTAAACATTAAAACATTTAAAGCACATCAGTTTTATACAGGATCTATCTTATCTTAGAGGAGCCAAAAGACATTGGGAACGCATTAGATAAGGCCATGTTTCAGATTGTTATCAGGACATTCCGTTCTCCAGGATCATCCAGACATATTACTGAAGGTGCCAAAGATGTTTTTCATGGAACGGGGCACATCAGTACACTTCACAATGCAAAATAAAATGCTGTGAAACTGAAAACCAATGAGTAATGCTCAATTGTGTAAATGTATCTCAGATATAAATAAAACAAAGACATTTTTGCATTTAAATCATTAAAATGATATGATCAATAAACACCTTTACTGCAATTACAGTATGATGAAAGTGAGCCAACGTTTTGGCCACAAGTTAAGTCTTGCCAGCAGACTCCCACCAACAGTCTCACCAGACCCAAGTGGTATAATTACTCTCAAGTGTTCCTACAATAAATCTGAATCCAGACATGAAAGAATTTAAAGAACATCTTTAATTACTCACACAGAGTAGAGCAGATATGCACAGCACAACTGGGAACAACTTAATATAGAAGTCTTCAGAAGAATGCTGGATTTTATAAAACTGGTTCTAACAATTCCTACCATTATTGCTCAGGCTGTGTAGTCTGATTCCTTGTTTTATTGGAAATAAACTACAAAATCAAAAAAATTGTATGAACACTAACAGATCATACACAACTCGTCAATGAGAGTCAACATGGAGAAATGTCACTTATATTCTTTTCACATAAAAATGGCTTGTTTGCATGACAAGTACAGAACAGTTTTCACATTGGATGCCATTACTGACTCAACCCTCCCATTTTTCTGGGCTCTGGACCGGTACTACAAGTCACTGGTTTATGCATCCTAGTCGTACATATATAATGCAATTCATTTTCTCCAATTTACCTGGCTGCATGTTTTTGGACTGCTGGAGGACACCCATGCAAACACTGAGAGAACATGCAAACTCCACACAGAAAGGACCCAGACTGCCTCACCTGGGAATCAAACCAAGGAAAAATCTGCTTAAACATACAGTACTACTTTCAAGAATTTCCCCTCGGGGATCAATAAAGTATCTATCTATCTATCTATCTATCTATCTACACAGTATTTTTCTAGCTAAATCTAAAGTGGCCTTAGATTTTTGCATGTAGTTCACGATATTGGTTCTATATTATGTTGCACTTTGAATTGGAAATATGTTGCATATGGGAAGTGATTGTGTTTGTGATTTGGACTTCTACATGACATATGAGGTAGATTTTTCACGGATAGCCCATAAAACGTTAATCTGAACTTCACCATGGTCGGTTGGCTAAATATGGTAGATAGACTGGATGTGCAGGGATTTCTGAAATTCCAAGACTGTCATGACATATAGTCGAATCTATATGTGAACCTTCGACTTCAGCTGTAGACACAATGTGCAGTGCAAGTCCGAATGTAGAATTTCTTATCATCATGTCAGGGCAGCGATAGTTCACACTTTCTGTCTCGATGATAAATATGTCACTGTGGAATGAAACTAAAATTAAATTATGTCTGGACTAAGCTGACGGGGTTCATTGAGAGGGATCCCATCTCACAATCCATTAAAACATCCTACAAAGCTGTTATCAGGACTCTCGTGTGACTCTGCACTGATTCTACTGATGACAACTTATCGCCCTGGCCATCTGTACTTCACACAATCAAGATATCCAATGACTATCATTTGTGAATGCAATCATTTGCCTGTGACCTGATTCACACACTTTAGTAGCTGTTCTCAAATAAAAACAATTAAAGGTCATTGTTCTGTAAATAAAGCTGACCACCTCCAGGTCTGATCTTTGTGTCATCAGGAATGTCCACGGTTGCTCAACAGGTTAGCAGACATTTATGTGCAGCTTTGGTAATCTGATCTCTGCTCTCTATCCTTTCCAGAGTCTGCCTCTGACTCGTCTGAGTCAGGACAGAGGAGAGTCTGTGCTCTTGTGCTGTTGTTGTTCTGTGCTCTCGGCTATTGTCTGGCATCAGACCGGCCCTTTATCTGTAGGAAATCCATACCACAGAGAAAAAAAACCTAAGGGTATTAGTTTACAAGGGCATTGGTGAATCGAAGGTCTTTAGGAGGAATATTAATTCACCAGAGTAGGAATTTGTTTAGTTGAACATACCAGAGTCATTACAGAATTCACTGCAGAGCTTAACTGCTGAATCACATCCTGAGCTAAGACAAAACCGGACTTTCATTTGACTGTGATTCTGTAATAGATAAAAATGGCATTTTTGTATCATGATGGATATATATTCTTGATTTGACCTTATCAAAGCTCTGACTTACGCCCAGGTGGAGCAGGATTTTTTGCATTTACATTACATTTACATGTTCAACATTTAGCAGACGCTTTTATCCAAAGTGACTCACGGTTACAGTATACAGTCTGAGCAATCAGGGTTAAGGGCCGATTTTTTTAAGAGTGATCTCCTCAGTTTGAAACTCAGGTCTGCTAGATGCCACCCTAGCAATTAGAATGCAGTTTATCGTAGTGCCTTCA
>JAYDZG010000008.1:15044199-15055230 GCA_034509265.1 Microcambeva bendego | reverse complement strand
AGGTTTTTCCTCAGCAGCACAGACAGGAAGAAAGACAAATGATAAATGCAGCTGAATACCACAACATCCTTAAAGAAAGCTCCTTCTGGAGTGCACACAAAGTCAACAGTTACCCTTTTAACAGCTAAAACAAAACTTAGTAACCTCAGAATTCTCTGAATGTCCTCGAGTGGCCCAGACTTAAACCCATCAAACCTCTATTAGGAGATCTAAAGATGGCGGTTCACAGCTTGCTTGCCATGTAATCTGACACAGCTTGAGAGGATTGGCCACAAATGATATCATAAACAGTCCAAATCCTGATGTGCACAGCATGTAGAGACATATCCAAGAAGACTTGCAGCTGTAATTGATGCAACAGGACTTCTACAAAATACTTTAAAAAGGGTCTGAATACTTTTGTTAATACTTAATACATTTTTGAAAAACTCCAATTGGTAATAAATTGGGATATAAAAATATATTTTGGAACAAAATGAAACTGAAGACAAATGATGACAGTTTCCTTGTATTTATTTATTTTTAAGTAAAATGCTGAAAAGTAAAGTAAATAATGATTCATGAAACAGAAATACAGATTTGAACCGTGCCTCAAGAAAATTGATTCCTGAATCGATTCATGGTGCATTATTACATCCCTAGTAATTAATAGGTAAGAGATCAATTATATCAATTCAAAATCAAATCCACAATGCAATTAAAGGGGTTGAATACTTTTTGAATGTACTGTTTGTCAGTACTGATGTTAAGCCGAAGGGAAGATCTGGGTTCACCTGCCTCACTAAAGCACTAGCAAGGAGATTCAATTACAAGCCCTGCACAGCAGGCTAGATGCAACCCTTGTATCCAGAGTACCCGTGTTGAAAACAGCGCTTGCCTCTGGCAGATGTTTTTTCCATCTTCATGGCCTAACAGATTCCCAAAGGGGAGCACTACACACCGAGCCAAGTAGCTTCCAGAGTTGAGATGCATACCACTATCAGGAGGAAATGCCTTTCACTCACAGGAGCCTGCAAGCCAAATGATTTTTGCATGTCTGCACCTGTGAATGTGTAATGTGGTTCATGATGCATGGATCTTGACTGACACTAGCAGATCATATTAAATATGAATAAAACATAATTAATTCATTAATTCATTCACTTAAGAATTCATTCTTGTAGTTGTTCATTGTCTGCTTAACCACTGCTTTATCCTATTCAGGGTCACAGGGTTTTCTAGTAATGGAGTCATTACAGGTTCCTAATAATTGTTAACAAATTCTCATGTCTAAGATGTGACAACTCAATGATGATATATGTCATATATACATTTTTCACACCGTATTTATTTCATCCTGGTCAGGGTTCAAATGGATTTATAAAACCTGAAAACAGTGAGCACAAGCTGGAAATACACCATGGAATAAAAGGGTAAGGCACCTGTACTAGGAAAAGTACTAGTAAGCTCTTTAAGGTTCTAGGGGTTTCTAGATTTCTCACATGTTTATCATCTATTTTATAGAATATTTGAGAATCCGCATTCAAGAATTTTATAGAATGTTCTTGTACAACATGGCAATCATCTTATAATTTCATAAAACTTTTAGTTATGACCTTTGAGAGTAATGACTTGAGAGTTTTAGTTTTTAGTTATGACCTCTGGTTGCCAACTGTTCAGCTTAACTTCATCCCTGCAGTCCTTCCTTACCCCCAACCCACCCCATTCACGTACATGTTTTTTTCGCAGTAATCCTTAGAAGGTTAGTGCTGTTAGAGCTCTTTCTTGCTTTCTCTCTCTGCCCCAACAGTGCACCGGGGTTTCAGATACTGCCCATTAGCGTGGACCAAGCTGCTCTGTAATATGGAGGAATGGAGCGCCCTCGGCACATTGACCTTCATTCTGTGCCATCATTAACCCATACTGCTGTAATAGCCTTTCTGTGTATGTGCCCGACACTGAGCTGCATTAACTGCATGGCCGCCGATGGCACTAAACTAGCACAAGTAATGTACTGGGGTTATCTTATTAAAAGCCAAGGTAGAAAAGAGAGAAATGTGAGTGTGTGTGAAGCACAAAAACAGCTCCCTGAAAGCCTTGAGAGTTAATCCCTGCTTTCACAAAAGTTACAGCATGCCTTCCTTCTCAGGCATTCAGACTCATTGATCCTAAAATATTTTCCAGCTGCTCTACAGATGCTCATATACTGAGCTTTTAGATTAATGTACTTCTTAAACAGACTCTAAAAGGAACATGAGAATTTCTCACAGACTGATAGTTAAGTCGATGTGAAACTGCAAAATAGAAATGATTAACTTACTTCCAAGGACATCAAGCATTCACATTTAAAGCAAAGTACAGGCTCCAGCTTACCCAGTGTGCTCCAAGTGTGGAACCCTGGAACATAATCTAAGCTGCTGTGCTATGCCATATCACTGCTGATCCAGGTCATCAGCATGAGAATTAATGCCCGACCAAGAGCTCTATCACTTTCATTAGAGCTGTCATGCTATCTTGACCCTAAGTAAAAATGTCTGCATAAATTCTGATCTCTGCAATGACCTGGCAGATATGGGTAGATCCTGTGCCTCATGTACCGCACCACCTTTAAGAGGGGCAACTGACAAGCTTGCCAAGCCACTTTAAATGTTCGGGCTTTGTTGGCCTGTCTGTGTCCAGGTGTAGTGAGGAGCATCTGTAATTTGTATGCAGAAAATAGAGCCTTTAGTTGGCCTTGGTTTGAGAGATCATGGGGACAAAAGCTAGCTATTGATCTAGAAACTGATCTTCAGGTTGGGATCTGATAATCCTCAGCTTGGCCACGTGACTAGAAAAAGGCAAAACACTAGAGCATTGTTGATGATGATGGATTGGGGATTAAACCCAGCTTTAAATTACTAGCTTTTATCTCCCTGATCATACATCACAAATCCAGTCACCCACTGAAGTGCTCGACTTTTTCGTAGCTTTGTATTTTATTTACATGATGTGGTGGGTAGCACTGTCACCTCACATCAAGAAGGTCCCGTGTTTGATCCCCGGGTCTTGATTGGATAAATGCTTAAGAAATTGAGTATTTGAATAATATAATATGTATTATTGTTATTATTATTATTAGTCGTAGTAGTAGTAGTAGTAGTATCAACAAGAAGTTACAAGAAAAAAGAAATTTTGGTCTACAGTAAAGGAATGCCAGGAATTCTCAGAAAAAGCTCTTTTGAGATCCTGCTCAGATGAAGCAGAATAAAGAAATCAAGGATATAAATTTTGTACACACGGCTCAGGAGATGTTCAAAGCTTAGCGTTGGTCTCTGCATTTTGTCTCTTGGAAAGTGTTGTTAAAGCACTTCTCACATACTGCTACACAAAAGCCTTTGTTTTAACATAAGAGAAGATTCCTGCTTGTACCGAGAGTGTGTGCTGACGTTGCACCGTGCCCTCGCTGCCCTTCTGCGTCAGCCTATCGTTGATTTCCATGGCGCTCTGCTTGTGATGGTTAGACAAATACTGCTGTGCTATCCGTAGGGAACAGAAGGCTAAGGAGAGACGGATCAGGAGGATTACGTGCACTGGAAGCAAAATCCAAAAAAAGAAAAATTCGGCCGTGCTAATTAGTGCTAATTGTTGTACTATAGGCAAAACGATTAGCTTGTTTTCTCTCCAGCTGTGTAAATTGGAAACCGTTAAGGCATGGCTCTTGAATCAGGCATGTGATCTTTGAACTTGAAATTGCTCCTGTTTTTTTCTGAGATACAGATTGTTACACCAGTGTTTTAGTATCCATGCCACTAAATTGTCTCTGGTTTGAGGTGTGGTAAGTAATACAGTGTACTTATTCTGGCTTGGAGGACTGTGCTGACTGTACTGACCATCAAAACAACAAGTATGGGTCACTGACACAAACGTGCGTTATTTGCCTGTGGGCTTATGTTATTTTATTTGTCTATCTTTCTTGTTTATATGTCCTGATATGTCATTTTACATCAAATCATGACCATGCCTTTAAATATCTTGCTTTGTGCACCAGAGCATAGTCACCTTCCCAAAAGGCCTTCTCTTAATTGTTTCCACAAAGTTGGAACCATAGAATTGTTTAAATTGGGTTCTTCCTTACTGGAACTAAGGGAGCTAGGCCAGTTCCTAAAAAAACAGCCTCATAGCATTATTAACCTCCACCAAATTCTAGGTTATTATAGGTAGCACAATGCACTCAGGCAAGTAACGTTCCCCTGGTATTCTCCAAACCCAGAAGCTTCCATTAGAGTTGTAGAAATGTGATTTATCATAGACATATATACACTTCATTTATCCCAAAGGAAATAGTGAGTATTATTGTATCATTTCTCGGAACATGTTTCCACCTCTCCACGGTCCAATGTGGGTGTGCTTTAAACCACTCCATTCAACACCATGCCATCAGCAATGGAAACTCTTGCCATAAAGCTTCAGAGACATCGATTTATGAAAAGGTTTATGAAACTCAGTGTTGGTGAGTTTGGGCGGCACAGTGTCTAGCGCTGTCGTCTCATTGCAAGAAGTTCCTGGGTTCGATCCCCAAACGGGGCAGTCCGGGTCCTCTCATGTACTCCCTGTGTCTGTGTGGGTTTCATCTGGGAGCTCCAGGTTTCCTCCAGCAGTTTAACCACATGTAGGTACCTTGCTAGTAGGATGTATAAACCAGTGGGGGTTTTAACCCTAATTTATATGCACATTTCTAGAAATACTGGTTAAACAGGATATCACATTACTACAGGCAAAAGCAGTATAAATGAGGAAGTGAGAGGTTTTCTAACACAGCTCAGCATGCTGACCTTCAGGTTGGCAGCGACGTGGATTAGAGCTGCTAAAGCACCATGCTGGGCTTTGCTTCATAAAACCTCCTTAACATAAATATTTAATTGCTTTCGCCATCTATTTTTCAATGAAACAATTTTAGTTGAATGAAATGTTTTTTTTAAACAATAGATCTTTATTTGAGCAAAACTGAACAAGAGGAGAAGATTCTACATTCGCAGAAACGTCTGTGGAACCACCGAGAGCTTCTTTTTAACTTATTTAGCTGCACAAAATTTTGGGCAGCAATGACAGTTTTGTCTGTTGTTTGGGTAACATCAGCTAAAAACAGGGCACATCGTAGCCATGAGTATAATGCTAAGGGCAATGTCTTAGATGTCCTGTTGAGTTTTATACTTTACATACTTTAACAAACCTGCAGTCTTCATTCCTGAGTTGGCACAGTTTTACACTGTATGCCTTCTGAGACACATCATTTTATTCAGGCTTAAGAATGGCACTTATAAAGCACTAATGTGCTTTTTGCGATGGTTAGGCTATTCCGCTATGTAAAAAAAACAGAACTTAAATTTGACCTTAGTGGTAGTGGGCAAGAAGTTTCTGGGTTCAGTCTTCAGGTGGGGCAGTCCAGGTCCTTTCTGTTTGGAGTTTGCATGTTCTCCCCGTGCCTGTGTGGGTTTCCTCCAGGTGTCATGGTTTCACACCATCCAGAGATATTCAAGTGAGATGAATTGGATACACTAATTTTTCCATGACTGTGTTCCATATAACCTGATGAACCAATGTGTATGAACCAAAGAACTTTGTTTGATGAGTAACTATCATGTTTATCATGAAGTGTTCAAAGCACTATCAAGCAAAACCTATTAAACAAAATTTACCAAGATCGAGTTAAATCCATTTAAAATAACATCCACCAGGAGTCATGCAGTGTGTTTTTTTTATTTATAAAAAAAATGATCCATTTATATTTAACTCTTTGAGGTTTCAGCAATAGAATATTGTAAGAATTAGATCAACAAACAAATTAAACATATTTTTTTGCTTTATAATTGAACATTGGGATATGACTTTAACCGCTTTGGTGATGTGTTACACTGACTCAGAAAGTCGAACAGGATGCAGGTGATGGATGTTGTTTATTACAAACTGGTGAAGGTACAAACAAGGAGAATCCAATACTCATAATCGTCAGACAGGAACAAGGTCGGCCGATCGGCAAACTGTAGCGACAAGGCAAAGCTGTGGTCATGGACAAAGCAATGGTAATGGTAAAACACGAAGACATATATCTAAGTGAAAATACTTGTTATAGCTACTGGGGGTACATGGCTAGGTATGGGAAACAAGCCACTGGTATAATCAATAAAAGCTATCAAACAATACAGAACGTACCTGGCAAAGGTGGGAGAACAAAACAGAGCTCGTACCAGTGCGAGTGCAAACATGAGGATATAGCTTGGATGAAATTGCTAAAAGATACTAACAATGTTTTAAATGTGTTATTCCACAGTGCAGACTTCTTATATTTCTATATGTTGATAAAACATCTCAATAATAATGCCGTTTATGCAGTTCGTGTAACTGTTAATGAATTTGCATTCGCTTTTGGACTCCCTTTCATATCTGCCTTTGAAACTCATAGCTCAAACACAGTACAATTAGTTGGCAGTCCCATGAGCAGCTTACATCTTAAGTTCAGCATACTGTAGCCCATATTTCAGCTAATTCCATTAATTGGAACATTAATTTCCATTTTCTGTGCCCCCCCCTTAAATACGTACAACTTTCCCTGTGTATCAAGTTAGATAAGTGCTGGAAAAAAAACCAATCCAGTACCCCATTATACTCTATAACCAGACAACAGGCTTCAGCCCTTCCTGTCAGAAGAGAGGGTAGGTGGGTAGAACAGGCCAGCTGTGAGATCGTAGATGCATTATCAGACAGAGAAGAGCTGTCAGAGCAGGCTGCTAAATCTGCCAGAAACTCTGTGCAGATGATGGATTCGTCTGTATGGTCCGTTGATCTGGCTGGGATATTTACAGGATGCTATTATCGGAGTGATGGACCGTGGGGCATTTATGCAGCAGGATGTTTAGGCCTGCTTGTCTTTCAGCTTGCTGGCTTTCTTTTGAAAGCCGGAGGGATGCATTTTCTGTGCAGGAGTGTTGCAGCTGGCTGTCAATTTTCTGTCATCTTGAAAGGACTGTTTAATGTTGACACACTTTGTGATACTGAGGAGAAATCGAACACTCACCCAACTGATGCTTTACACAAAATCCATAAATCTACAAATCTAGTGCACCTATACCGAGGGGAAGGATTGACTAATAAGTAAAAATAGTTTGTTAATGCTTTTGGTATAATGGATTTTCCTGTTGATATTGGAACTGTGAAATCTGAGACAGCCATGTTGGTACTTAAGCTGTTCTCTTGCCCAATTCTGACTCATTTATTCAAGGTATTGTTCGCTACCACACCGGCGCTGAGATCCTCGATTCAAAACTCAGCATTGCCAAGGGTCGGCTGGGTGCCTCACTAGCCACTAGGAGGCACAAACGTAGTAGGAAGGACTCACAATGTTAATAAACCTTCACTTCTAGACAGACACAGACAACTTAAACATGTTTGTAGTCAAATCTGGTGTGTTCTTATATTCTGGTGTGTTCTTCATAATCAAATACATATTCAGTCATCTTAATTGCTGTTTTTCCCATTAATCAACATTTAATTACCCATGATCTCAGTTGTAGATTTCACCTGTTGTCCAGTGTTAAATGAAATGGAGCTGGCCATCTGGTATAAATTTGGCATCCAGGCAAATATGGCCTTAATTTGTTTGATAGTTCACTCAATTGCATGTACAGGACTGTTGCCTGTTGATGTCTGATGAGACAGAAATGTGCTTAATCGGCAGAAGAAGCGTTGTTCTTTTGCCGAAAAAGCACCTGGTTAATAAACTCCCTATAGTGAAAAATGATAGTGGCAGCCTCATGTTAAAATGTAGCAGAGAGACTGGTAAGAACTGAGGAATTATATATGCTGCCACATTCAGAAAGATCTTTGAAGAAAGCCTTCTCCAGTGTGCACACAAACTCAGACTGGGGTGAAGATTCAACCTTTCAGCTAAAAAAAAGATCAAACAGTATTTTCAGGGCATTGCCCTTGAAAGGGTCTGAACACGTTTATAAATAAAATATTTTAGTTTTTGTCCATGATAACTGTTTAAAATAAATTCCATTGCACAACAAACTTTGCAGAAGTCACGTTTTATGAATCTGCACTGCAAACACATCTGCACAACGCAGACCATGCTGATGTAAACGGTTTTGATGTAAATGGAAACGACCTGCTAGACGACCTGCAGGGGTACCTGACCACACCCGGCACAGGCATCATCATCTTGCATGGGCCAGGGAGTATATACTCTTGACCAGGGACCGGTGGACCTCAGTGCTGTTTACTGATGAAAGTCGATTCAGGAGGAGCAGAAATTATGGTTGCCAATGATGTTGGAGATGTCAAGGAGAGCACTATGGATCAGCCACTGTTGGTCTTTGGTGGTGTTACTGTGTTGCCAGGTGTGTCTAGTCAATACAGAACTGCCCTACACTTTGTGAATGGTGCAGTGACTTGCTCGTACTACTATAACATAATTAATCCAGTCATTGTGCCTCTGCATGAACGAGACAGGTCTGATTTCATCTTCATGGATGATGATGCTCCAGCTCATCAAGGTTGCATCATTAGGGAACAGCTGCTGGAGACCATGGTACCTCAAATGGACTGGCCTGCAATATCTCCAGACCTGAATCCCATGAATCCCATAGAAAACCTAGGGTATCATCTGAGTCCCCGTGTAGAGGCTCGTAACTCTGTACCCCACAACCTCAATGACCCAAGGGTCGCCCATCTAGGGATCCTATGCCTCAGCAGACAATAAGTTGACTTGTGAACAGCATGACAACTTGAGACATTGACATTTCTGTTGGTTTATACCTACCACCGCTGTTGGCTTTTGTTTCACTACATTGTTTGAGATGATGAAATCACCATTGCATGTGTCTTCTTAAATGTCCGACTTTCATGGTATAATAGCAATACATTTCACCCAAAAGTAAAATTTCCATAACTTTTTGTGTGTATAGTACATGTATACATTTCTACCATCCAGAACTTTATTATCTGATATATCAGGCTGAACACACATCTACAGTCCAGCCTTCACTGACCGCAGTGACTTATTTCTAACGTTTACTGACTGAAAACAAACAACTGCTCTCTTGTACCTACACACTCCGTGTTGACAGTGAGTGGGAGGTAAGATTGAGCAACTTTTAACACACAGCTACCACCCAAACATTAATATTACTCTTTAAATGTACCACCATAGAACAGCCAATCTCCCTGAAACACGCACACAGAGACATTCATTCAGTGGTAAAAATATACATGAGACCCAGACATACACAAACACAGACACTCCAGCCAAAACTGTAAAAACAACAAAACACCCAGAGTCGTTGGACTATCTGGAGAGAGATAGAGAAAAACATGCTCCTTCATCTGTGGAATTTTTACAGCGTAGCCGAGTATCCATCCTCATGTTCTCCCATGAAGCAGCTCAAGGCCGTCTTTGGCCTTTCCCAGTAAACAGCTCTGCCAGCACTGTCAGACACAGCATTAAATGGCACTCATCTGGGCTGAACCGAGCCGAGCAGATGTGTGGATGACTGAACTGGCCTCGATTTTTGCTCAGGGCCATTGCAACCTTCACAAGTGAAACAGAGCTAAGTACTTTCATGTAAAATGAGAGCATTACAGCAAATTATAGCAGTCTTTTGTCTTTTAGACATCCCCCCATCCCAAGTTGTTGCTCTAACATTGTTTTTCTTGCACCCACAGAAAGAAAATAACATTTTAAAAATGTTTTATTTTTGTATCTTTTTTTTGCATTTCCCCCTTTGTACCCAATTGTGTTATGCTTTCTCTCGACTTCTCGCCTTGATTGAGGACATGTTTGCACATTTTTGACCCACGCAAGGCAAGTTCATATGGCAATCAGCTCTGTGCACAGAGCCACACCCTGATCAGCACCATTCATCGACTGCAGGCACCACTCACCAGCCAACGGTGGTCGCAGTCCCCTTAGTCATGGGGGGACCCTTTCCACCTTGTCCTACCCTACCCTTCATACGGCTGCCCAGAGCGCGACAGTAGTGTGTATTTAACAAAAACGTGAATCCAGCATTTTTGGCATAGTTTGTACCTACCTATTGTTTGGATAAATAGAAGATAATCAAAAATATTTTTTTTTCCTAAAAAGAACTCGTACAAGGAATCCATGTAGTAATTTGCAGCCAATTTCATTTTGTTAAAAAAAAATATCACATTGTGAGCAGAGTGTATCGTTACATCCTTACTGCTGACTGGAGCGCTGGTAAAACGCTGGTAAAATGACCCACATTACATATCAGCAACCCACCGATCAAAGTGGGTTTATTCTTCCCCCAGGTGCCACTCCATCCCTTCGTATCAACATCCACTCTCTCTGTGAGAACCCACACCATGACATTAGCTTCAAAGGTCATCTCAGTGTGCTCTAGCAGAGTTTCCACGGAGCTTCATTTACTAATCACGCTAAAGCCAAAAAGTCTCGAAGCTGCGACTGCTTCTTTTTTATTAGCGCTCAGTCCTTCCTCTGTATCACATTTGGGGCATATTACCCAGTAAGTAAGCTTGAAGATTCTGTGCAGCTGCCATGCATGTGTATTGTTCCATTTTTCCAAGCAGTTACCACTGACACATGTATAATGGTATTTGCACTGGTGCAGGATTTCGGCAGGATGCACGGTTGCACCTGTTGCTCAGATCATGAATCTGTTTTGCTGAGTTTCTAGTGGTATCAGATTTTCTGTTTTTCTCGCCTTCGTTCTCGGCATTTTGCTCTCTGCTTATTCTTGCTTGCAAAGCAAACAGGCTATTTTTTGCTCCCTTTGCCCTCAAAGCCCTTATGGGTGAGTGGGTGTGCATCTGTGCTCGCTTTATAAATGACTTTGTGCCAATAACTTGTCTACTTGGCAGGACTAAACAGAGTGTTTACTCTCAAGCCAAGGGTAATGCAAAGCCTTTGTCAGCATATTTTGCTCGTGTTCCATGTCTCATCTTGAGGTGTTGGATATTCTAATAGTATTCATATTAAACAACAGATACTATCAAGGCCAGAAATGTGTATGTATGTAGATGTCATTATCAGAT
>JAYDZG010000008.1:15030033-15040054 GCA_034509265.1 Microcambeva bendego | reverse complement strand
CGATCTGCATTTTTAATAATATTCAGAGGTTGGCACAGTGGCTCGGTCAGTAGGACTGTCACCTCCGAGTAAGAAGGTCTTTGGTTTGATCCCTAGGCAGGGTGAGGTGAGTCCTTTCAGTGTTTAGTTTTCATTTACAGATATATATTTATATGTATATTCATCAACATGTATATGTATATTTACACTTTTATCCAAATTGATAGTGACAGTGTTGAGGGTTAAGGGCCTTGCTCAAGTTCCCAAAAGTGGAAACCTGGCAGTGGTGGAGCGAGAACCAGTGACCTATCGTTACTAGCCTAGTTCCTTAATCGCTAGGCTACAACTTCCCGAAATTGAGCAAGGAAACATAGATTCCTTTGTTGTAATTTGTAGTTTTTACAACTTCTTCTAGCTATAAAATCAACTGAGCATTTAATAAGTATATCTGGTTCTAATATCAAGGTAAATATCATAATATCTGGTCCAAAGATCAAGATTTTCCAGAGCTTTAATGAGGTGTTGGATATTGAACTCTTCTAATAGTATTCATATTAAACAACAGATACTATCAAGGCCAGAAATGTGTATGTATGTAGATGTCATTATCAGATTTGTCTATTTCTGGAACAGTACATATGGCACATAAGCACAAACAGCGGGATGTGTAATACTGAAGCGCTCAAACCATTTACATGATACCCATGGAATGGCGTAATCGCTTGCAATTGATTTTATTGTGAAATAGAAACATCCGGAAGCAAATAAAATCTTGCACAAGTTCATTGGAACATACATGGGTTGGATTTCAGCATTAAAGTGGCCACACACAGGCCTGATTATCCCTGATCCTTACACAGTGGAGGAAACAAAATGCATTTCCTGCAGCTATAAATCACGTCTTACTACCTGGCAGGCTGGAAGAAGAAGTGGTCTCGGGTTCATGCCAGGAGAACAATATGGTTCTTCATAGTGCTGATTAAAATGTTTTGGTGAAGAAGGAAAGCTGGTGTGGGGCTGTCTGATGGTGTAGGACGGATGGCTTTCTTAGTTTGAATAAAGGAAAGTTTATAAATGATAACACTTATGAACATTTAAGAGAGGTGCTTTCTGCTTCTCCATTGGAATCACAGACTGCAAATCAGACCTTATCACGCAGTATGCTGGTAGTATAGTAAACAGGAAAACATTCACTATTAATGTCCATGATTTTAAATAACAGGGGCCAACAAACCCTTGATCATATATCATATTTATGATATATTATTTTATAGTTGGACTATGAATAATAATGCTTTTAATTCACAAACAGTCAATTATTTGTCACAGTATAGTCAGAGGGACACCTGGCGACACCCACAATCTTTGATGTTCAAGTATATATGCAAGACGTACATGTTTTATGTCCATCAATTGCTGATAATTACATATTGTCCTTTATACCTCTAAAATGTGTTTTCCCTCCATAATAGTAGATTTTGTTGGTGGGTGTATTGCCTCTCTATGTGGTATCCAGCTGACCGGTGGCAAGCTGACCGAGTTTTAAACCAAGGAGTTAAACATGTTGGTGGAATAACCTGTTATGCCACCTGGGCACCATTATTCAAAATCATATTTAATTATGTTCATCATTGATAACTGGACATAAATAGTGTCTAAACAATACGGCCTATTTTGACCAGGAAAGTTAATGTGTATATTTTTGTATCCTCGATTCATCATAGCTCTGTCAAGACGACCTAAAAGAGTGAAAAGAGTGAAAAAAAATGAGAAGGAAACTTGAGCACTCGAGGAAAACAAACAAACTCGACATAGAAAGAACCTTGGTCACCTGTCTGGAGCACTACACCAACGTGACACATAAGATCCGCATAACATTTTCTAAAATAAAAATAGTAGGAGGGAAGTAGAAAGAACCCAGTTTATTGATTATTTTTCTGGTAAGTTAATTATTCCTTAATAATATCAGACATTTAGGATTATTGCAGTGGGGTATTTCTGTCTGTGATTAGCACTAGGGAGCGCTGACTCTGGTACTAATGAGCACTATGGAGCATTGACTTTGCTCTGAGGAGCATTACGGGCATTAGCCATAGAACTAAAGATCATTAGGGAGCCCCAGTCCTGATTTATCCCTGCCGCTGATGATTGCTTTGGAGCTCTGGCCCAAGCCCTGAGAAGCACTAGGGAGCACTGGCTGGGCTTTGTGGAGCACTACGAATCTCTGGCTCTGACTGAGCATTAGGGAGCACTGGTTTTGCTTTGTGGAGCACTACGTATCTCTGGTTCTGACTGAGGAGCAGTAGGAAGTACAGGGTCCACTCTGATGAACATTTGGAAATACTAGCTGCATCACTGAGAAGTATATTGGAATGCGGACCTGGAGTCTTTGGCAGCCTTCATGCTAGCATACTTGATGATTAGCGCACATGTCAGCTCCACAGCTGTGTCTGGAACAAACGGCCAGCGGAAAACGAAATAGAACTGCAAAAATTCCCATGAACTATGGGCCAATGACAGCCAGATTTAATAAAGCAAGCGCCTTGAAGGAGCCCAAGCTCTGTGCTGACATTTGGATGCCAGCAAGAGACGAGAGATCGCGAGTAAGTTTGAAATAAAGCTCTGCTGGAAGCAGCCCAGCGGGTGTGGATGAAAATGTCCCGATGAGGGTAAAAATATGCTGGAGCTTTTTTTGGACTTGTTATTGAATCTCCACCATTACTGTGTTAAAACAACACAATTAACAAGATTCAAAAACCAGCACAAGTCAGGGAAGCAAAACAGCACAAGATGTTCAGCAATGCTGCGTTTTTAACAGCTTTGGCTTTAAGTGCTAGGTGTGTTGTTGAAATATTCATCTCTGGTTATGTAAAGCAGTGAGTCCTGTTCGGGCCTATTGATTTTTCTCAGCTTTACCTATTATAAATGCTTCATTAAAAGGATTTATTAGCATTTCAAGTGTACAGTAGTGATATCTAAATTCAGGGAATACAGAGAAGAGAGAAATATTAGTGGATCAACGTGTTAAAACTCAAAAAATGTGTTGATGCTAATTATGTTTAGTAGCCCACAATGAATCCTTTCATTAAAGAACAGTGGGTTTGTTCAATCTTTAAGGTCTGTGATGAGCTTTTGTAGTTACATTCAGCTAACAGCCTCTGATTTATTTGTTTTTTTGGCAGGCAGACCCGGGAGCAGGAGACGCCCCCAGACTTTTTCTACTTTTCTGATTTTGAGAGACACAATGCCGAAATTGCTGCTTATCATCTTGACAGGTAAATGCTTTTCACCCGGTGCCCTGGATGTCATCCGCATGTGAATGCAATGCTATCTGTGTGAGCACTTGTGGCTGTGATTTGTTTGCAGAAGGATGTTCGAGGGTGCACCGTGAGGTCTAACGGATGTGTGTTTGTGGGATTCTTTGTGTTTGTTGAGTGTGTGAGGGTACACTGTGATTCCAATAAAACACCAAATCTACAGAGGCCATGGTGACTCAGTTTATATCACTGCTGACTCCCGTTGGTAAACACCTGAAAGCTTAAGGCAAAGCTTTAGTTTGTGGGCTGAAGGCTGTAAATGTCAAATATTCCACAAACGCAGCTGTCAAGAAGTGTGATCATGAGTCTGTTATTGTTCAATAGTAGCAGATGGATGCTGAAATGAATCGTTACTTGTTAGGATTGATTATCATTGGACACGTTACTCACATTCAGACTCCTTTTTTGGACTCATGTACTGTATTTAAAGTAAATCTGATCATTTGTTTGTCTTCAAAAACATTCCAGCATTTCAACAGTAGCAACTTAGCATTGGTGAGGTTTGAACCATTGACCTTTGGATTACTAATCCTGTACCTTAACCACTAGGCTACGACTGGCCAAGCTCGTCTAGGTGCTGTCAGTGCTTCACATGGTGGTTATTTTGGATATAACTGGGTGGTCATAATAATGTGACTTGACAGTATGTTTCTTGGTGAAACTAGACCCGCCCGACCTTAAATGAATGAATAAATGAATAAACATTTTTACTTGCCAGAACTTTCCATTTCGTGTATGTTCATGAATAACACTGTGCACGTACTAATTTGAGTAAACATATTTTTCATTCCCTTTTCAGTTCAGGAAATGCCAGGATTATTGCCCTCATACCTCAAATATGGTATTCACCCACATGGTGCGTTTGTGGTAGATCAGAGTAGGCTGATAAACAAGGCTGTTCGGGTGAAGTCTGTGTAGATTTGAACCAGTTGTGACTCCAGTGCCACAGTTCACTGTAATGACTGAACCAGACCAGCCCAGCCCAGTTGGCTCGACCTTCCTCTGCTTCCTCCACACATCTGGCCCTCAGCTGTAACCTCTCACTGCCCACAGGCATGAGTGTGGAAAGAGAGAGGAAACCAACAGCACGAAAAAGCCGCCTGTTCTCTAAATATAAGTTTGTCTGGGTTAGCCAAAAATGCTGGTTTGTAGTCTGGTGCCGAGTGAAACCATCAATGCTGGACGGACCTCGCGCCCCTCTTTGGCACCCCACATCTGTGTCTACCAGATTATCATTAAATATCTGATTTTAGACAGATTTAAGTGCTTATTGTAGCATTGCCTTGGTCAAAGCAGAAACAGCCTGGAAAAGTCAGGAACCTTCATTAAGTTTCTATTGTGGCTCATACTGAGATGGAGACTTTAAAAATAATTTCCACCACCTACGTTCTCCTCCTTATGCCCCTGTCACTATATCACTGAACACTTCGTATGTTCGAGTTCCCATTTCGCTCAGATAAACACTGCACTGGAAGGAAGTGTTTGAATGATAAATACCTGTTGCAGACAGTGTTTAGTAGTCTTGACAGTTCACTGGCAGCCCAGAGATCCTGTACGCTACATACTCAACAATCGTGGCTGGCACTATGACCAGTGGATCAGAAAGTACTGGTGTCACACCACTCTAGCACCCCAAGTTTAAACCTTCTCTCAGATTACTGTGTACGTTCAAGAGGTCTATTGTGGTTTTCTCATAGATCCCAAAATATATGGGGTCAGGAGGAACTGCTTCATAAAAATACAGAAGTGAAAGCTTTGTGGCATTTCATACTAAAGAACCTGGATTCAAATTAAATACAGTACATGCCTCTTTTAGTGCTTTCACCTTAACAAGTATATGTGGCTAGAGTGCCCTCTAGTGGGAGCATTATCGGGATCTATCCTCCTAGTTTAACTCCCTCTTCAGTGCTTTTATACTATAGTAACTATAGCAACAATTAATTGATTCTGTTCTTCACAATACAATCATTTTTAAAAAATGTTTTACAAAAGTTTTAACCTGCAACATATTCAAATACTCACATGTAACAACATGTAGCAGCTTATGGTTTTCAGGGTCACACACACACACACACACTATCAATGTATTTCCAGGTAAATTAGAAACAGGGATAATGCAACACTGTAATGCACAAATTAAAAGCTTTTTAAAAAGTTAACGCTATATGATCATTTTTGGCCTGGTTATCATTTGGTCTGGTCAGTTGCGGTCAATGCTGATCTTTGCTTGGCTCTTCTCACGTGTAGGTGTATCTGATGAACTTTGTGAAGCCTCTGATCATTAGTTAAATGGAAATATGCTTTTATTTTTATAGAATACTGGATTTTCGCCGAGTCCCACCGGTGGCGGGTAGGCTGGTGAATATGACCAAAGAGATCAGAGATGTGACCAGAGACAAAAAGTTATGGAAAACCTTTTTCATCTCACCAGGTACTGAACCGTCTGTTTATGGGTCATATCAGAAAGATATTTTCATCAGAAAATATATTAACATATTAACATTTAACTGTCTGATTGCCATTAATTTATGATGTAGGTTTTGCAGACTTTTTTAAGCTCTAATGCTCATCATGTGCATTTTACCGGACTTATTTACCAGATTTTGATGAATTAACAAAGGCAGGAAATATTTATTATTACCACACAAGGAAATGCATTTACTTATTGATATGATTCTTCAAACAGTTAAACCACTACTTGCATAGGAAGTACAAGTAGTGTATTTTTTTCTCCACATCCCCAAAATAGACACAAGGTGGTGCTGCTGTTTTTCTGTTAGATCTGGGAGTAGAAGTGTGACATGTCTTTGATAACATAATCTTTGATATTAAATATTTATTCCATTATTTCAAGGCCTGACATTTTGATGATCTAATATTATACCTAAACTCTACAGCCAAAAGTGTGTATTACCAAGGCAAAATGATGTTTTATCCAGTACTGAGGCTTGATGTCTCAATAATTCCCACAGATCCACTCCAAAATCCTGTAAAATGCCTTTCCAGATGTGTGCAGTAACAAGGACATCTGAATAGCTGTTGTTTTGAATGCTATGTCCTACAAGCTTGTGGTTTGCTTGTCCTCTGTGCAGTTTTTGGCTCAGTACATTCAGGCAGGCGTTCTTCAGGACCACTAGATCATTTAGTGCGTGTTTCCTCTGCTTCAGAGTCCAGTATCACTGTACTTTCTTTTACTTCAGCAAGTGCTTGGCACAGTGATTTTGCATTCCCTGGACATTTTCACATTTTCAAAGTCATTTACAGCTGACCGAGGCAGCGCTAGCAGAGCAGAAATTTGACAAATTGACTACTGCAAAGTGGTATTTCATGTCAGGACTGAAGGACGCTGAACTGTGCAGGACTGTATCCTTGATTTATTTTTTAGTTTATTTGGAACAAAAAATAGTAAAAATGTTTTTGCATAATGTATATAAAATGTATAATGTGTGGCTTAGTGTGTAGCACTGTCGCCTCACAGCGAGAAAGTCCTGGGTTTGATCCCCGGGTGGGGTGATCTAGGTAATTTCTGTGTGGAGTTTGCATGTTCTCCCCGTGTCCGTGTAGGTTTCCTCAGGGTACTCTGGTTTCCTCCCACAGTCCAAAGACATGCTACCAGGTTGATTGGAGACTGATTGAATTGTAGGTACCTGTGATGGACTGGGTGTTACCTTGTGCATTGTGCCCGTTGAAGAGCTGGGATAAGCTCCAGCAGGTTGCCCAAAAGTTAGTGCCACACTAGTCTTGCCTCTCTTACCATCCTCTGCACTGTGTCGGTGCATTCCCTGACATAAAGATGTATTTTGATGTTTTACGACATGAAAATACATAGACACTTCACTTTAAAAAAATCCCCCTTTATAATTCTTATGAGATTTTTTTCTTGGAAAAAATACTTAGTTTTGTGTTAGATTCAGCTAATAATCATTTAAGCTATAAAATGGCAAATTATTAATTATGTTTTATTCTGTTTTCCCCGATAGCTAATAATGTCTGTTTCTATGGTGAGTGTTCATACTACTGCTCCACTGAGCATGCTCTGTGTGGAAAGCCGGATCAGATCGAGGGGTCACTGGCAGCATTTCTGCCTGACCTGGCCCTGGCTAAGCGCAAGACCTGGAGAAACCCCTGGAGACGCTCCTACCACAAGCGCAAGAAGGCTGAGTAAGAAGTGAACATCTCACACCTACATAAGGCCTACCAGCATTTAAACCGATACTGTTTATTCTTGAGACAATTACCCTGAAGCTGAAGCTGCATGCACTAAAATAAAAAGTACTCATGAATCACAGTAAAACATAATTATTGTTCAAAAACCATTGATGCCTCACAGCAATTTAACAGTTACATTTCTCAATAATTCTTTGGGGTTTAAGGCAGCATGTGCAGAAAAGTGAGGAGATCATCGCTCCAGTAGAGGGCGCCACAATCACTTTAGTTCCTAATATTGAATTATGTGCACAAGCTACTAACCTGATACCTTAACCACTGATTGTGTGACAAAATAGAGTGATTTAATATAATGTGTAACTGACTTTTTATGTTGGATTGGGCAGATAGACGTTAAATGGGATGTTATATGTTATGTGATATTATGTTATATGTGTTTTAGATGGGAGGTAGATCCAGACTACTGTGAAGAGGTGAAGCAAACCCCCCCATATGACAGTGGCTCTCGGCTGCTGGACATCATGGATATGACCATATTCGACTTCCTCATGGGTAACAGAAACATCCTGATTGCTGACTATCCATTCCTAGACAATCTTAATATAACATTCACATCCTTATTAGGTATGAATTAGAAATCGAATTTAATTAATCTCTTGAATGTGTTGCAGGAAACATGGATCGTCATCACTATGAGACATTTGAGAAGTTTGGAAATGAGACTTTTATTATTCACCTCGATAATGGACGGGGGTGAGACAAACTGCTTCTTATAACAGCAACATATTCACATTCAGTGTGTCTATGAAAAAAACTTTAACTAATGTCACACAGTATTTATTCATCGCTAATTTGTCTATTAATTTTAGATTTGGTAAACATTCCCACGATGAAGTCTCAATTCTGGCACCGCTGAGTCAGTGTTGCAGGTAGGTCATGTATTACTGACAGATATACTGTATAGAATTTTATATATCTAAACACTGATCAGGCATGACATCATGACTACCTTCCTAATATTTTGCTGGTCCCTGTAACTGTGATGCAAGTGAAAGGCACTGAAACCGTACATGGAAGTAAATTTGATTCAAATCTGGTTTCCACAGAGTAAGAAAGTCCACACACTCGCGGCTGCAGATGCTAGCTAAAGAGGAGTACAAGCTGAGTGCGCTCATGGAGGAGTCTCTACTGAGGGACTCGCTCACGCCCATCCTCATCAAACCCCACCTGGAGGCCATGGACCGACGCCTCCGCCTCGTGCTGCAGGTCCTAGCTGACTGCGTGGAGAAGGAGGGCTACAGCAGCGTGGTGGAGGACGATATGATCTCTGAAACCTTGGACAGAGTCGTACATCCACAGAGGTAGTGGGTCCGGAGGAACTGTCCTCCTCGGGACACCTGGAAAGCTCTAAATACAAAAAAAAAACTTCTGGGAATAGAAACTGCTGAGGTTGACTTTACTGAATTCAGTGAATTCCAAAGACGTCTTCATGTGTAGGGTTGGACAGGTACTTGTGGACGACGTGTATATTGCAATATGTTGTGGATGTAGATCTCCTAATAAAGTATGCCGAGGGGGTGGGGTATCTTTTATGGCAAAGAGGAACTGTGCATTTTTAAATACAAAGAGCTTTTGTGGAGTGCAGGTTAGCTCCCACGTGTATCTGCCCTGAAATTATTTATTAAGTTTTATATTTATTTGAAGTAAAGAGATTGATGTGCTCAAGACGGTACCGAGAGAGCAAATCCAGATTGCAGTATTTGTACATTTAGACATTCCTGACAGAGGCTGTAGGTTTAAAATCTATACTCACTTTTATTATTAATAAATCACACCACAGTCTTCATCTGTGATCATTGGAACAAATCAAAAATGAAAATGTCTGTGATTTCTACTCTAGTTTTACACTACACACCATGAACAACAAACTTTTTTGCTAAACAAGTCAAACCATTCCATACTGACTGGTTCCTGCATTTTCTGTAAGCTTAGATAAAGTCAGGCCAAAATCACTTCACTTCCTTCATTTAACATAAACAACACTGTAAAGTAATCATACTATCACATCATGAACATTGGAGGTGGATTTGCTGGTCGTTCATCACTTATTAGATGAATTGTAGAAGTAATTTTAGTCCTACTAAGCCCACATGATGTGGAGGAAATTTCTCAGCCTCGTCACTCCGGATGTTTCGGTTCTTCCAGAATCCATTTTTATATTACTGCACTAAACAATCTAGTTAATTAGTACAGAACATTGAAATACATATTATTCCATGTACATATCGGGGGCCGCTTGGCATAATCAGTAGAATCAGAACGACAGCAAACATGGCTGAAGATCACTAATGCTTAATTCACACTACACAGGTTCTGCCCCAATTTTAACTTACTGCTTGGAAGGTCGGTGCTAGATTTGCCGGCTTGGGAGCAATTTGATGTTTGGCAATGGAAACTTGGCTCTTCATCGTTATGTGTGAACTACCCAACAACTCAATCTGAGCGGCTCAACGAGTGCTTTATAGAAGATGAATATCTGGATCTCAGTCTCATCGTCA
>JAYDZG010000008.1:15012704-15023255 GCA_034509265.1 Microcambeva bendego | reverse complement strand
ATAATATTAAATAAAGTAGTGGAAGGTTGGACAGGTGTCAGACTCCTCTCATTCTGCTCATCTTTGTAAACTGATTTATTGTAAATGTGTACTGTACTTCATTAAAACATAAAGGATATTTTGATAACCTCCACGTGCCCTGAAATTCGGAGAACAAGCATCTGACTTTAGAGACGCTGTACTCATGAGTACAGTGGAGGACGTCTCGGGGGACAGAAAGCTCCGGATCTGACAGGCTGCTCCCATACTGCAAAGAAAAAAGCGACATGGGAACTTAACACCATTTACTTCTGAACCCACCCACTGGCTGCTGTTCCCTTCACTTTTCCCTAAAGCAAGATCCTGGTTCACTTGTGTGCAGCTTAGTCATAACTATAGCACTATATATATAATAATAACAAATGTAAACTATGAAATGTAAAACACTGTAAAAAATAAAAACCATTTTGCAGCAGACAGTGTTAAAGCTCTACCAGCTGCATGATTTGGGAGAAACCCACATGGAATTTGGATGAAGAGTGAGTGAATGTTAGACGTTAATCTCTGGTGCTTTATATGCCGTAGCACCGTGTACCCCCTGAATAAATGTAGTGATGAAGCTGAAGAGACTAAGGAAGTAATTGTTTGCTGCTCCGAACAGATCTGGAATGCAGTCGTACACTTGTAGATCATGTTTCTGGTCTTGATCAGGGTGAAGGGTGGTTTTATTCTTTTAAGCGATTAAACTATAATCATCAAATCAGTTCCAGAGGGGTTCATTGCGCCACGAGCATCCATGTGAGTCTTTTTACTTCCAAAAACATGCCAGTAGGTGTATTGGCATTTGTAAATTGTGTCTGTGTGTACCGTGCAGTATCAGTAGCAGTGGTATAAAGGCTGGAGGCCACACACAGCACAGAGTTGCTGCCCCGCAGGCTGTTTGCGGCCTCCAAGTAACCCAGAGCTTCTCATATGGTGCAGTCAGAGGCGGCTTTTGAACACACACACACAGTTTGTGTGTCACGGAAACACAATTATAGCTCATTAAACTGCATTATAGATAGCATCTACAGATTTACAAAACTACACTGGCTGCTGAAAGATGGATGTGTGTGTGTGTGGGGGGGGGGGGATGTCTGGTTTGGTGATATATGCCTCAGTCCATGTTTTTGAGATCTATAAGGACGCATAGTGAAAAAGTCCCTGAATGATTCGGGACTGGACCACACACACACTCCGGCTCTGGTGAGGAAGTGAATGAGAAGGAACAAGAAAGGGAGGAAGGAGGGAGGGAGGGAGTGTTTTTCTCCTGGTCGGCTCATTAGTAGCCCATTAAAGCAGGAGGGGTAAAAGTGAAGTGGGGGTTTATGGGGGTGCACAGGAGAGGAGGAAGGGGGTGGGGGGATCCAGTACAGCAGGCCAGCACTTGATGTTTTCACTTCACCTAGTCCACTCGTGTGAATTAGAAGTGCAGGTGTTTTCTCCTAAAACCCCTGCACCATCCTGGACCATGTTCGATAACTCTCAGTACCCCTATAACTGCTTTAATTATGATGGAGAGTACTCTTCATCCGCCACTGACGAGGACAAGAAAGTCTGCCGACCAGCTTACAGGTATGATTTTTTTATTTGATGAAGGAATAATAGAAATATTCGCAGAATGATTCAGGCAAAACTAATAGAATTATTTTAAAAGAGCAACAATAATTATAAAGAAAATATTACAATGATTAGTGAATTTAGATTTCTTTTTACATTTTATTTAATAAAGTTAATATTATTGTACAAAAGTAAGTTTAAAGATTTGTGCAGTTAAGATGATGATACTTATTATAAATTGTAGTAATAGTATTAGACAAATCTGACTATAGGATTTGTCATTTTAATAATAATAATTATTATAATTATAATAATAAATAATAATAATTATAAACTGAAAAATAATGTATTATTAAATAATAATAATACAAATAAAGAGTTATAAATAATTATAAAATTACTAATAATAATAACAATAAATTACTAGAACTATGCAACAGTACAAATAATAATTTTATATCAATAACAATAAAATACAATACTAGAACTTCTCCTTTTAGAACTTATTACTTTTATATTATTTACATTATTATTACTTATATAATTGTTATAAAATTAGTATACTACTACTACTGCAAATAATAACAGCAATAACATATTACTACTACAACTACTGTAGTAATAATAATAAATAATAATAATAATAATAATAATAATAATAATAATAATAATAATAATAATAATAAGAATTATTATTATTATTATTATTATTGTTATTATTATTATAATGCCAACTATTACAAATTAAATACTTATTTTCCTATACTATTAAAATACTATTTTCCTTGACTCCTTGAGCTTGAGCTTAAATACATAAACAATTTAATGTCATCATTAATAACAGTAGTCTTGAATTGACCACTGTATTCCTACATAAATAATATAATAAATTTTTTCAAACAATATAAAAAAATATTAAAGCTAGTTATTATTGTTACTATGGCTAAGGAAAAAAGAGAAGAAAATAAGTAAAAAATTAAAACTAATAGTAAGGTAAATTTTACAATCATAATTCTACCCATTATACGAAACTCAACTCAGTGATTCTTATCATTTACAGCATCCATGGCTGATTCTCATATAATTGAAACCACTTGAGTTAATTGAGTAATCTCCGGCTATTATCACTCATTTTTCTCTTCGTGTCTCAGTTACATAGCGCTAATCGCCATGGCCATTCAGCAGAGTCCAGAAAACAAAGTCACCTTATCTGGGATCTACGAGTTCATCATGAGAAGATTTCCCTATTACAGATCCAATCAGAGAGCATGGCAGAACTCCATACGCCATAATCTCTCCCTCAACAGCTGCTTTATAAAGGTGAGAAGACACCGGTTAGACACTACATTTATTGATCACTGAAGCACTGAAGCAGCACAGATATCTTGTTACTGCTTCCTGTGTAATAATCACTGTTTTATTGATTATCTTTAACCTCTGTGTCTGATCCCTGACTGGCATCATCCTCAACAAGACACACACACAAATTCCAAAACATTAGCTCTAACTTTGTTTCCCCCAGGTACCTCGTGCTGAGGGCAATGAGAAGGGAAAAGGGAATTTCTGGACCTTCGCCACAGGCTGTGAGTCTATGCTGGACCTGTTTGAGAACGGTAATTTTCGTCGCCGCCGCCGCCGTCGGCGTAACTTAAGCCTGGGCTTCAGAGAGCCGGCCGAACCCTTCAGCACCATGGACCCCCAGCTGAACACCACAGTCCGTCCACTTCACACCGACTATCCAAAAAATTTCAACCACAGAGCCAGAACCGGCCAGCACAACCCTCCACTCGACAAACCCGTGCCTGAGATCAAATTTAGCATTGACTACATTCTGTCCACAGCAGACCCCTCACCGGGGTTTCGCCCCCCACACAGCGGATCAGCAGGAGCCGTGATACAACACCTGGAGCCACAGCACATCAACCTGCACTTCTGGACCCTGTAACATAAACTTAACCTAAAGAAAATGGGGAAAAAAGAAGAAACACATGACAAAACATTTAAATCATGAAAAAAATGAGTTCAATCGTTCAGACAGTAGTAGACAGAATGATCTGGACTATCAGGTGTGTTGGTTGGACAGTAGTAGCAAAATGACTTACTATGATTATAAGTTCTTGTCTGAACCTTCCAGTAAGTAAATTCCTTTCTTTTCTTGAATCTGAACTGTAGCTGAATGTTTTTTTTCTCGCTGTACTGATTTTCACCTAAATGATGCACGTTCCTGGGTCAGGTGCAGTGGCTGGGCTACTGCACTAGTAAGCAGAAGGTTGCTGATCAGCTTCACCACAACCAAGTTGCCACTGTTGGGTCCCTGAGTGAGGCCTTTAACCCTACATGGCTCGAATTGCCTCAAATGTAAATATTACTGTTCTACTAAACTAAATCATTCATCCATCATTACCGGGTTATCTTAACAAACTCAGCCTTCTTGGACAGGGCAGCAAATCTTTGCTGGACATCATACACGTATCGACTAATTCTAAAAATAAGAGACCTCTTCAAAATGTTCAGTTTCTAAAGTTTTAGAATTTATAGGGATGAGTTTGACTTTATTCTATTCTGATTCTAGATTACACTGCTCATTTTGCTTTAACACATACTCATAAATTATAAAGCAAAAGAAAGGATAATTTTGAAGTTATTTTTTCCTCTGGCGTACTGTAGGAGGTGGGGGGGGGGTGATTTTCCCAATATCTCCCAATAATAAGATGCTAAAATGTATTTGGGATGAACTGGAACATCGCTCACCAAACTTCTCATCCAGCATCAGTACCTGACCTCAGAAATGCTCTTTTGATTTCTACAGACGCACAGAAAACCTTTATTAAGAATGGGTCCTGTCTTAGCTTTAACGTTTAGGCCCTTGTAACATTGGTGATCATCTATCAAGCTCATGGTCAGACATCCACATATTTCCGCCACCTAGATTAAATGAATTGTAGAATGTCTAGTCATAATCACATATTTAATTATCAAACTTGTTAAATGATTATTTTTTAAATCATAGCTATCGAGATCAGTCACATGGACACTGGTAAGGCAGTTGTTGCCTAGTGGTTAAGATTCTGGATTATTAATTGAAAGTTGCCTCTGTTGGGCCCTTGGGGAAGGTCCTTAAACTTACCATATACTGTCACAGAAGTTGATTTGGATAAAAGAGTCTAGTAAATGCTAAAAAATCAACGGTTGACTTTTAGGCAAAAATCTGAATCTTAAACTACTCGAATTAAAATGTTAATGAGATTTTTCAGGTTTACAGAGAATCTGACACATTTTAGCTAACAGCCTCAATTTGCATTTGTATAACAGTGCAACACATTGAAATATTTAGGAGAGTGTTGGCAAAAGCTGCATTGGGATTTTGGCTGCGGGATGGCTGCTTGGGTCTCATGTCTGCATTCAGCATTTTACCATCTGCTTACAGAACGTGCTGAGGGACTCATTTACACTTGGCTGTTTCAGCGTTCATATTAAATATAATTATACAGAAATTTGACTGCCACAGTGGAGCCACAGGTTGTGTGAATGCTGCACAGACAACCAACCAACCAAAAAGAATATAAATCTGTTGGACATTGTTACTTTTTTTTCCAAATGATGTAAAGTCAGGATAAAGCTGGGTGGTGACACTTGGAAACATTGCAAGGCAGATAGGAGAAACCTACAGGCACCTACAATATTACTCATTGATCTGTCAGCCATATGTATATAGGCAGAGCTCATTTTATAAATAAGGCTGTCTGGACATGTTTGCCTTTGTGTACATTGACATTTATAAATTAATTTCTTTTCACATATGAATATGCTTTATTAAGTACAGGTTTTATGCTTATAGCTACAATATAGCAAATATTATTTTTTTTCCAAAAATGTAATGCACTGAAATTCTGTGGCTATTCCACATGAAGGAAACTAAGTATAAAGCAATACCAGCATCTGAAATATGTGTTTATAGTGTATATATTCTGAATGTATATTTACTGTATTTAATCTGAATGTTTAATTAAAAAAATCAAGACTTAAAGTACAAAAACAATTCATTTTAACATAATTGGTAATTTTACCACAAAGAAAATGTGTGGCACACACACATACATATATATACATACCTGCAAAATCAATGGTTTAAAGTTTATTTTATTTTTATAGATATTTTTGATATCTTCTGACCACTGAAGACCAGGAACATGCTCCAAGAGTTTTGGCGATGCTCTGACTAGCCATCACAATTTAGCCCTTAGTCAAATGCTTACCGTACCTATTTTTCTTACCTTTAACAAACTAACTATGAGGATAAAATGTCCTCTTCCTGCCTAAAATATCGCACCCTCTAACAGATTCCGTGACAAAGAGATAGTTGTGTTATTCACTTCACCTGTCAGTGGTCATAATGTAATGCTTGGTACACAAACTGTTTTTAACAGCCCTTCTATGACTTTAAAATTACATCTTTTTAAACGTTCTAAAATGTTACTTAGGGCTGCAATATAATTCGAAAGAGAAAAATCACATGATACAAAATTAGCACATGATGACATCATGTGTGTTTGTTTGGAATGCACAAAAACCTAAGTTATTAATTTATTTATGACTATTAAAGGAAAACAGTACACCAGAATGCAAGTCCAGTCATTATTCCAACTACAGGCTAAAATTTATAACATTTCGACATTTTAGAACAGCCATTGTATGCTGGTGATGTGTGATAAATGACCGAACACTGTTCTCTAAAATGCAAGTGTTTATAGAACATAAGTAGAAGATTAAAAATGTCTCATTCTTTGGATTTGAAGAGCATCTTACAGTGACATGGTAATTAACATGCTGCCAGACTGGTACAACATAACCTTCTCCGAATCCCTCTAATCCTTCTGACTGACCTTTTCCATTCTGCTGAAACAGAGCCTCTCTCCATCTGATCCGAACCCTCTATTAGAATACGTATCATTCATAACCGTGCACGTTTAAAACAGAAAGCTGTTAACATTTATTTTCCTTCTAAGGTGTATCAATCATAGTGTTTGTGCAGGAGAGGGGACATTTTTCAATTTAACCTTTATATTATGGTGTGACTACATCAGGAAGGTTTCAACACACTTAACACGAGTGGCATTTAATACAGTATTACACTTGCAAGGTTAGCCAGAGATGTGACCTTATTCAAATCCTGCTGCCACTACACCAACACTCGCCATGCAATTATAATTAAATGCCTTATGCCGGCTTGCAAATCCTCTGATCGATCATTGATATTAACGTTATTACTGCACTGCCCCCCAGCCCTCGTCTGCCAGCAGAACTGTTATGGATCAGCAGGTTTCTATTAACAGAGCTGTTGATGTTGTGGGCTGTAGTGTGGATAGATTTGGATAAATTAGCATAAAGTGCTTCAAGGCTTGAGGTGAAAAAGCCACTAATGCAGGAGTCTGACTGTACCAGTGAATACTGTATAATAATTGACAATTGGTATGATATACGTTAAAATGGCTTTTAGCTGAATTTACTGTTTTATATAGCAAAATGAAACTGATCATATTGTTTAAGAATGACTTTCTATTAAGGCAGCAGTAGGACAGCTGGGTCGGCTTGACCTTCCACTGCAGTCAGTGCATCAAGTTTGGTATGTTCCTCCCATGTGTTAAATTTCCCGGGTTTTTTTGCATGCTGCAGGAAGATTGTCCTCTGTAACCTTAAGTAAACCCTGAGTGTCTGTCCTGCAATAGACCTTGACCCATTGCAAAGCTTACCAAGGTGAGAAAACATTAAAATAATAAAATTAAATGATTTGTTCTTTAACGTGCTTTGAAAGGGGCCCCGAAACCTTGGGAAAAAAAAAATATTTCCATACTCAGACGATTACCAAAATCACAGTCTATAGGACCCCTGAGTATTCGTAGTAACTGGACGGATGAGTGGCAGACCACTTATCTATACAAACTAGTAAAACATTATACAATAAAATCCTAAAATATTGCTAGTAAAAACAAATATTTTTTAATGTCTGTGACATATGGAGTAGAAAGAGCTTAAGGCTTAATACACAGAGAAGAGAAAATTGGGAAATCAATGGTGTGCAACAACAGCACAAATATCAGAAACATAAATAGCCAATTAAAGCTTTTGTTTCTGTTACTGGCTTTTCCAAACATTTTACATGTAATTCTTCCCCAGAAAATTAGAATTAGCTGTACACAAAAATGCATGTACCGTTTAAATGAATTATTTGTTTGTTAACAAAGGCCAACCCAGTTATTGAGTTCCCGATTAATAATCATTTAATGATTAGTGTTACGACTAAGTGTTTACTAGGGATCGATCGGTGGGTATTTACATACAGCTCTGAATGGACCAAGCGCTAATGAGGACTATTTTAATAACTGGAGGCCGGAGACGAAACAAGCTACTCACCATCACAGATGCATTTCACACAGGTCTGGTATCGGGTCCGAGGGTCTTTATGTTCCACTCTGAATGATGTTTACATTTGCACTTGACTCTGACTGAGCTTGATTTGCCCTTGACATGCAGGTAATGGTTTATAGATGTGACTCACCGCTAAACTAGAACTGCATCTGTCCAAATGACCTCGGGTGACAGCAGAAGAAATGATCAGACATGCGAAGTAAACCTTTACATAGAAATGGCATGTCAGAGCAGACACAGAAAAATAATGTGGACTTAGCATTTCTAAAAGCGGAGACCTTTACAATTCAAACACGGTGTCAGTAGCATCCAGTCTAATAATTCACAATAACACACCCAAATAAAACTCAAATGTACAAAAACAGTTATACACTTAAATAAAAGCTTACAATCATAAAATTCCTTATTTTTTTATTCTGCATCATAGAAAGTGCTGGTGAAATTGGTGACTAATGCAATCCTTTACACTTCCCAGTAGAATTGTACATTCATACACTTTATAATATCCTTTATCTCTAAACCAAATTTATACTCAACTAATTTAATTACGTGGAGAAAGCAATGGCAAACTACTCCACTATCATCGCTTAAATACTTCATGGATCGATGATCCATCAAGTGACCGAGAGTCGGCTGCGACTAATCGAATAATCATCATCATCAACTTACAAAATATTATACGAGAACTGGAGATACTAAATTCTCCATGACTGTGGTTGATATAAACTGATGTAATGAGTAGTAAGCTTATTTCCCTCCAAAATACTGACTTCTTCATTTTCATAAGCAGAGCAACAACTGCTCAAGCAGAACAAGAACTTAATATAATAAACTGCACTTCTGGTCTAGTATGTTTAAAACTAAATGGACACCTTATGATAAGCATGTTGATTTCATTCCGAAATCAATTAGAGATCTGGCTTAGTAATTAGCGTTTAATTTAAAAACCCTTTTAGAGCTTTTATCCCAGTATCCACCTGCAAACTAAAAAGGAGAAAATATTCCAGAAGAGACAGATTTGATGAAACTTGGTTTGTTTTATTGAAGCACATGCATGGATCAATCACAGAGTGCAACTTGAGGTATACAAACAGCTAAACACACAGACCAGCACATCAGTACAGTGCAAAACCAGCATCTCTGGCCAACAGTGTACAGGTTCCAGTGCCTCACTGGTTCCAGCATCCAACTCTTTAACAATTCCACTGTTTGTACAGCAGCAACGGGATTCATGAAACCGATCACACACACACAAAGACACACAATATTCAGTCAATCACTATAAATAGATGAAATTGCTCCGAGTGCGGTTACTTCTGAACAAAAACTATTTACTTTTATTCAAGGTTAATTACAGCAAGGAGCCACCGAGCAGGTCTATGAAATGTTTCAGTCTCGAAATACAAATTATATCTTTATATCTTTAAAGTGACAGTCATAATTAATGAAACATTAAGAAGCATGATGTGCAGCAGCTTCTTAAAATCTCATACAGCAAAATGCAACATAAACCTCATTAACAGAAATATTCACTTTCATCATTTCAATTCTAACATGATGAAATATTAGAGGAGGATGTCACTCAGTCCTGCATTCTCCAAGTGGGAATTCCAACAGCAAATGTTTTACCATTCAAAAATAAATTAGGTCAATAAATTAAACAGTGCAATGATTCACTTGGGCTACTGCTGTTCACATATTAGAGGAGACACAATTCATCGTTACATATGTTAATTACACACCAGCTTTACGTCGTTAGGTACAGAATACATGATTTAAAGACTTTTAAAAAGAGCTATACACTTTAACTTAAGCAGTTAATATGTAGTGCCGTCATCTGTTCGTGAACCTTAGTAAATAAAAAGATGATTTAGGTTCTGATCACCTAAACATTAATGTAGTAGATGTTTATTATCCATAATCTTAACGTTTTAATAAAAAAGTGTAGACAATATTTTAGAGATTGTACAGATTCTGTTTGTGTAGTGGGCATGTTGTGGGTGATCAAAGTCATCTGGTGAAATGATAGGACAAGCAAAGAAGATGGACAGAACACCCCCTGTACAATGCTAAAGTAGCTTGAACTGTTACAAATCCTATTTTTGTAGGTAATCATTGTTATCATTGTCACACATGTTTTCTCTGAAAGAATCGAATAATATACTGAATAATATAAAACATGCTGTTAATATCGTTCCACAGAATGATAAATATGAAATAATATTCTCATAATTATGATGTAGTTTTAAGGATTCAAAAAGTGTTTGCACTTTAAAAAAAACTATTGATTAAGAATATCAAAAATAAATAACATCACTTCTCTACATCGTGACCTCCCTTTGTGAAGCATTTTTCAGCGCTTTTTGATTGCTGCTTACATCATCATCACATGAAAATCCTTTTTTCCTTTTAAAGCTTCTTTGAAATCATGTGGAGCTAAATCCATACTGTAAGCTATAACGCTCAGAAATAACTATCCTCCCTCCCTCAACCAAAATATAAAAGTGCAAAAACATTTGGAAGATCCCTCATGTATGCATATATATA
>JAYDZG010000008.1:14966894-14979407 GCA_034509265.1 Microcambeva bendego | reverse complement strand
CTTTCCGTAAATGGGGGTGTACAATTAGCAACATTATTTAGATTATTATTTTAAAAAATAAAACTGCTTTAAATAATAAAACTGTTTAAAACTGCTTTAATTTGACTGCAGCTGGTGAAGTTTCTGGGTGTGGTCACATCAATATGTGCTTTCTTTTCTGCTTTTAAATGTCCAAAAAGGTGTGGCACCAGCAAGGATAAAAACCAGGCCACAGAGGTGACCAGCAAATAATTAGACTGAATTAGACAGCTGCATCCTCTGAGCACTTCTAATTATCTGTAATATTACAGACAGGGTGTGATCTCAGACACATCCTCTTATCAGCACAAGTGTCAACAATAGCAATCACAAAAAGTCCCTGTACACGAAAATGTTCGGTTTCAACAAAACAAAAAGTTCATATGAAACATGAAGAAATAAAAAAATGTGGTGAAGAGAAAAGACAAATAAGATGTTAAATTGGGTTAGACTGTGGCAAATGTAAATGACCATAACATTGTATGAGCACTGGATAAATGGATACATGAATCATCAGGGCACTTTTTAGAATAACTGATGCATAACTGTTGATTTTTATTTAAGTTTTCCACCCAGGTGTTTTTTTTTAGGTTTTTCGATTCCTTCTAACTCAACTATATCCTATAAAAGGCTGGCCGATCTCAGACAGAGGCAGGTCCTTTTGCTGTGTTTGTTTAACACAGCCTTACCCCTAAGCATTTATCAGATTTATCAGGTGTGTCTTCACAGAAGTCAATCAAGACACACAAAGAAAACAAAACTAGCTTCAGTCTGGAGCTGTTGGTCCCGCCCTCAGTGCAGTGATTGGGTGCCGGGGTGAATAATTGGGTGCAGTGTTCGGAGTGAATAATAAAAAGAGTAGATTTGGACTGTGACTCACTCAGTCACTCACTTCTGTATCAGTGAATCCTTTTTAAGTGAAAAAAATAGTTCAATATGGGTGATCCTCGCTATCCTCTGCACATCAGGATTATAGGAGTACTTTACAAAGACAACTGCAAAGTAAGATGATGTGTTGATTTATATTTGGCCAATACCTGACACTGGAGTAAGTGTGCATCATTGTTAAATTATTATTACTGTTGCAGTTGTACATGGCATCAATCTTCTGGTCTGATCAGTCTGAAGTGATAGTCTACAGATCTCTCCGGGACTTCAAGCAGCTTCACGTAAGAACAACGTTATGATGAAACTATAATACAAAATCATTTTAGCACTGCTTTCATAATGTTATGTTTCTCAATTCAAATAGAGGCAACTTAAGAAGAGATTTCGAGTGGACCCGTTCAGTGGCCAGGGCAGAGTGCTGCCCAGATTTGGAGGTGCGGTTCCCATGGACACAAAGCTTTGTTTTACATTAAACAACTTTTATTTTTATTCATATGTTTTTATTGTTTCTGGTCTAGTGCTTATATTCGCCATGGTGGGCGTTCTGTGTCCTTCTGTGTTGAGTTTGCATGTTCTCCCCGTGTCTGCTTGGGTTTCCTTACACAGTCAAAAACATGCCGTCAGGTTAACTGGAGACACTGAATTGTCCTATTGGTTCCTAACCACTAGGATGTAAAAAACAGTGCATTGTAGTGCCGGTCTGAAGCCCGGATAATTAGGGAGGGTTTAGTCAGGAATGGCCTCATGAGTTAAAACTATGCCAAATCAGTAATGCGGATCACCAGTATTAAGATTTATTTATGTATAAGTTAAATATAAATGACTCTAGGTTTCCATGTGAATTGAATCATTTAGTAGCGCAAAAAGTGCTACGGTGCTAAACTATTGATGTATAAACGTATACACATGAATAACAGTTATGAAACACTTCTCTGTTAGACGGAATGAAAACGCTGAACTTCCAGAAAAAAATTCCCGCTCAGTGTCTGCATCGTGTAAAAACTTTGGAGCGCTACTGCACCGAGCTGCTGAATTGTGAGCCCAACATCACTCAGTGCACAGACCTGATTCGTTTCTTTCTGCCCAAGGAACAAGAGCTGCATCCGGAGTTTGTGCACAGCAGGTACTATTAACTATGACACATTGGTGTACTTGTTTAAACAGAGACTTATTTTTATCCACTGTTTGCCTGTACTGGGCAGTGTGGTCATTTTTCAGCTTGAAGACAGCCATGGTGTCTCAGGAGAGGACTCAACCAGTAAGATCTATGATGTTAGAAAAGTGTCTGAGCCGTTTATCTCCAAACTTTACCGGTGTGTGGCTACATATGAGACCAAGGACACAAAAAATAGAAAGTTTAAGGTTGCTGAGGATGAAACATTGGAAGTGATAATTAAAGACCAAGCAGGTGTGTATAATATTCTTTCTAACCTACATCTCATTTAATGATTACACACACGTAGTTTCAAAGATTCAAATCACCCCAGACGTTTTCAGTACTACATGACTTATTTCTCTCACATACGTGTTGGTTTTACCACCTTCCTTCCATATTGTGTTGGTACCACTTTTGCTGCTCTGTGTATTCTGACTACAGCTGACTACAACTAAGTATATATTTATTTGAATATGCAACAGTAGGATATAAAGCATTGTGTATTATTTTCTGTGACTGGCTAAAGCTGAGGATATTTAAATATGATAGTTAACTGGCCATATTCAAAACGTATATAGACTAGTATTTTCTGAATCCACTTTTGCTGAAGGAAAGTTTGTAAAAACGATAGATTTTATGCTGCTGACAGACATGAATGAATGACTCCGAATAAAAGCTAGTCATGAAACTGTGGATTCAACTGTATTTTCTTCTGTATAACCCTGCTCAGGATGGTGGTTAGTGGAGAACGAGGCTAAGCAGTTAGCCTGGTTTCCCGCTCCATACCTAGAATTGTGTGAAAATGAAGAGGAGAATGACAATGAACTGGACACAGTGGACAATGAAAGTAATTTAAATAAGAGCCATAATACAACCGCATCTGTAATATTGAAGTATTGACTTACATACAATATACAGTGTCTTAGATTCTGTATTCTTTATTCCCTAGCAAATCTCTACTGTGCCGTAAGAAACATCTTCTCTGAATCAAAGGATGAGCTCTCAGTGAGCATCGGTGCCGTGGTGGAGGTGTTACAGAAGTCTGACAATGGCTGGTGGCTCACTAGGTAATTCAGTCTCTGTATAGTTTGTTAATGATGTAACAGGAACATTGTTACACTGCAATATCTGTGTAGATGATTCTAATTCTGGCACGTATTGCATATCAGTTATTACCACAGCACAGAGGCTCAGAACAGTCAGTAGCAGATATTTTCTGTTTCTGTTTGAGTCACTAAAATAGTTTTGTAGGTGCACATAGAGACATTTATTTCCTGCTCACTTAATACTGACTGGATTGGAAAACTGAGCTGGGTGAGTCTAGAAGAATGATATTATGTACGAGTAGTTAATCAGAACAAACATTGTCAACATGTTTGTGCCCACAATAGTTATGTAATAGTTATTACACATGTAATGCATTTACATGTTCACAAATATTATCCAATACCAAACACCAAAATACCACTCTATTAAACCAGCCCATCAATACTTTAACAAACCATTACACCCAAACTGAGGTGCAGCTGTGGATAATTAGGGGTAAATATAAAATCTAAATAAAAAATATTTTTTGTTTGTTTTTACAGTTATAAAGGAAATACTGGCTTTGTGCCTTCCATTTACCTTTATCCATACATCAACCCTATGTTTGGGCTTCAGAGAAAGCTGCACAACTCCACCCTTAACCTGTCCACGTTACCCACATATCTGTCTTACCCCAGCCACAAACCTCAAAAGTCCCTCTCTTTGGATATGCTCTCTGAGTCTTCAGTCCAGAATGATGACTCAAGTCGAAAGACCAGTTTCAGTGACGACACCGACTTCAGCTCCAGCTCCTCCTGCTCTCTGGGTCTGAGTCTGTGTTTGTCTGATGATGATGAGAACCACAGTCCAGACGAGAAACATCCAGAACATGACAGTGGCTTGTGTAGGAATATGCAGAGTCTTGGTGATTCTCAAACAAGAAGATCAGCCAAACTGTATCCAAGTGTGCCACCTCGTCCTTGCACGCAGGAGATCCTCACTCGGTGTACCACCTACACCCGCAAAGCAGCCCTGGCAACACAAGCCCGTGTTTTGAATGAGAGGAGTGAGATTAACGCACATTAAAATGAAAACAACATGTTTCTGAAAGAGGAAAACCTTAGACAAAATCTCAAAAGTATATTTGAATTCTGTGACAGTCACTTTTTCTCTGGTTTGGTTAACTGTATGTCCACTGGCAAAAAAAGCTGGCTGAGTGTTGTTTTTAACTGTTTTTCTTTTTACTTTTGTAACTATAGCTTTTTTGTCATCATTTTCTGTTAAATGAGTGGTAGCTTAACATGGACCATGATCCATGATAACCTCTTATAAAAGGTTATTTAATTCTAAATTCTTTTATCTGCCTCTACCCTTTAAGACTCCAGATCTTTCACTGTTTTAGTCATTTTATTTTAATATAGTTTTATATTATAATTTTATTGTTACAATGGGAATGGGGCCTTTCAGTTCTATTGGACACATGATGTATCATTCTTCCATAGGATTATATTTGCAGTCAAGCAAGGTAACAACTCGAGGCATCATGCCTTGCCATTGCAGTAGTTCTATTTAATAGGAAGTTTGAACACATTTGCTTGTTATGTAATAGATACAAATTGCCAACTATTATTCAAGTGTGTTGATTTGTTTCACAAGTATTAAACACCGGATGCTCACTGATGCATCATGTATTTTACAGGTTATCTGTAGTAATCCATAGTGGAAAGTTTAATGGTATAAACTGACATATTTCTGTCTGTATAAACACAATAAATATTAGCGTGTTATGTGAGTCAGTGAGTCATGAGAATGTTTTATGCAACAGGCTTTACAAGTAAGGATCATGTAAGAGCTTTTAAAAGAAATGAGTCATTCCTGGTTATGTTTCCGGATTTTAACAGGATCAAGTTTTTCATTTTTTCATTTGTTTTTATGTAACAATTATATTGAACAAAGTCTAATTTATCTACATTTGCTAAACATAAGTATTCCAACACCAACTATGTATAATAATAATAATCATCAAAATTTTAACTAAATTATTGATTCATATTTTAACCATACAGTACTCACTTTAAGTCACTATAATTATGTGCAACCAATTAAGGCCACACCTAAATAATTCATTCACTTTTGTCATTTAAAACTGTTGGCATCATATTTTAAACCACATATTGCTCTACCAGTCATCCAGTTAGAAGCACGACTACTTGTGTTCTGACTATATGAGCATTTAATGAAAGCAAAATTATTAAAAAGAATTCAACATGTTTACTGCTTACCTTGAATTCACCTGTGTAGTTTAAATTCACACCCATGTCTATAAACGCCCACAACTGACATTCCACTGTTAGACAAAAACAAGTCATAGAGTACATAGTGTTTATAATGTTTTGAGTGTTGAAGTACTTTTTAAATGACTTGGCACAAACATCAAATAAATTTACTTTCCACTCAATGTGCCTAACCAGGCAAGACTTGGCAGTGTATGTATTGAATACCAAACCTTTCAAATTACAGATGTAAAAATTGGCAGACAAATTTAGACAAATATTTATTTCCTGATGAAATCATTTTAAATACCAGTCTGTGTTACGTGGTGTGCTATTTCCTGGTCTACATGTATCAGTGTAAATGTGTACAGATATTGAGAACTTACAGCCTATTTCAATGTAATGCGTCAGAGGTTAACAGTGCTAAGGATAGTGTTGTATTTTCAGTAGCGATGCTGTGTAGAGGTTGAAGAGGAAGAACTCTTCTTAGTTGTATATAAAGAAATCTAATACAAATATTCAGCAACATATAAAACACCCAGGATTGATTGATTGATTGGTTGATTGATTGTTAGAACTAGATATCACATCAGGAAAATATTTCTCTGATAAGGAACTCATAGGGAGAGAACAAGAGGTTCGAGCTCTGATAGGACTGGGGCGTCTTTCTTAAACATATGGACCTAAACATTCCACAGCCATCTCTTCTATGCTTTCTTGTTCTCTTTCTTACATATATCTGTAATAAAATGAATTTTGGCTACTCTTACATTTAAACCTAATTACTAGATAATCGCTACATAATCTCAAGAAACCTCGATAGGACAAAGGCAATTAAAGGTTTCGTAACACTCTAGGAAATCTCTGGGAAGGAAAAAAAAGAAACTATGTTATAGTACTGGTCTTACTTGAAAATCAACACTTCCTTGTACGTTATGCTGTGGTTTTTCCCTCCTTGCACTTTATCACACCCGCATGTCATTACATTGATAAATTAACATTTTAAATAGCTACTTGGAATTTAGGGCAGGGTGGTAGCACACCATGTATTAATGCTTACCCAACACATTCTTACCAAACACCGGTTTGCGTTGGCAAACAACTTGCTTCTAATCCTTATATCTAAGACTAATAGAGCAGATTTTTTTGTCTTTGTGCCACAACTGCAAATGCTGGGTCACCCCTAAGTTTTTTTAAAACATTTAAAAAGAACCTACATCTAACATGACAACAGAGTTGGTCAGTAATATATGAACAGTCCATGTAATGCCTCAAAAACAAGTAGCTTAACTTATTACTATAACTGGTTGCTAAAGTAAACAGGAAGTCTTTATAAAGAGACTAAAGGTTTGTAGTCCTTTGGGCAAGCAGCTGAATTTTAATGTGATTGTTAACTGGCCAAGGAAGATGTATTTACACAAACATACAGAGTATTACAATTCTGCATTGAACCTGCAGAAGTTACTACTGTGTTCCACCAGCTTTTCAGAGACAACAGTGCAGGTGAATAGAGTTTGTAGTCACTAGAGCAGCCGACCATTGAATGCTCGCTGGTTTCTACAGCACTGCCTTTGTTCACTAGGTAAAACCTGGATGGTACTAAAACTGGCCTCTGCTGGTTGGTGTTCATGTTGTCGTGTGCCCACATTTGTCTAGAATATCTAACACACTTGTTCTAGGTTAAAACAGAGAGGAAAAATGGAAACATAACTGGCTGGATCATGTGATTTGAGATGATTCCATCTCTGCAGGGTGATGTCTGACTTCTGGATGGACTTTGTGGTTAATGAAGCCATTCAGAATGAAACTACACTAACACTGCACTGGCTGTGATTTCCTAACACTAAACGAGCAAGAAATGGTAAGTTTATACTTCATTAAATAGTGCCAGTAACAGGATATTTAAACAGATAATCCAATGTGATATTTTTATTTATGTCCAAAACAACAATAATGTTTCAAATTATGATATCATAAGTGTTACAAACATTATTTTAGCTAAAACCAGAAGCACTGGCACAGTCTGCGATGTTATATCATTAATAATTATGATATAATTAAGGTAAAAAGTTTGCACACTTGTAAGCGATGCATCATTTCAACTGAATAATTAAAATACAAAGTTCCTTGTTTAAACAAAACTAAAATAACGTGAGTTCTTGAAATAATATTTAAAAAACTAATGAAAGAAGTCTGTAAGGTCATTTAATTTCAAGGCATCACCTCCAGATGGGTCATTAATAACTAGGTCACTGCAATTAAATAGAACTGGAAATAGAACTGGTTTGGCTTCCTGTGGCTGTACACATTCAGTTCAAAACACTGATGCTTGCGTACAAGGTCTAAAATGGACCAGCACCAAGCGACTTTAGAGGTCTAATTAAAGCCCGAAATGTAACATGCGACCTCCAAGCCACTAGTCTCACTCATCTTGATTCTCCATCCAGGACTCAAGAAAGGCGAGCATCAAGACTCAGAGAAAAGTAGATAAAAGATCAGATAGAGCAGTTCTAATACTGCCATGACATGTATATTCATTAATGGCCAGACTGGAAATGCGGCTTTTTACAGTGACACTTCCCACCATTAACAAGTATTTTGCTCTGTTCTGATATGACATTTAATAACAGAGTGGTGGCTATGAAGTGGATCTGTTCGTGGAGCCTCCAGACCATGATCTCATCTGTATCATATGCAAAGGGGTTTTACGCTGCCCTGTACGAGTGGCCTGCAACCACATCTTCTGCAAGAAGTGCATTTTACAGTGGATGAAACGGTATTACAAACTAAAATAAAGTTTAAGCTGATTTATGTTTCAGAAGTTCAGAAGACTGATAACATATCTGCCTGTGCTTATTAAATCCAGACAGGAAACATGCCCATGCTGCAGGAAGCCTGTAAGCCAGAGCCTCATGTTTGTCATGTTCAAGTTGAGCAAATCTATTGGTCGTTTACCCATCAAGGTAAATGGAGTGGATGAGTATTTTTTTCACTTATATGACTATCTGGCCCGGCAACTATCAATTTCCTTAATGAACTAAAGGATCTGTAATAAGCAAGAGTTTAAATAAAGAATATAAATATAATATACATATACATATATACACATTGACTAACACATACTTTATATATATTTTTATTTCGCACCCACATGATTTCTATTGTTTTGTCTAATATTAAAACAAATTTAATATCACACCAGTAAACACAGGGTTCAGCTATAAAATGATTTTATTTATTGAAGATAAAGACTGCTCAGGGGTGGTTTGCACCTTGCAGATCTCCCTTTTTTAAAGCTCTGTAGCTCTACTTTTCAATTAAGATACGGAATTCAGTGACCTTTCTGTTTCTGGTATCATTGTTCAAGAGTCACAAGTATATTATAAATAATGTG
Source organism: Microcambeva bendego (assembly GCA_034509265.1). Taxonomy (NCBI): domain Eukaryota; kingdom Metazoa; phylum Chordata; class Actinopteri; order Siluriformes; family Trichomycteridae; genus Microcambeva; species Microcambeva bendego. The sequence continues at coordinate 14,970,652 of JAYDZG010000008.1, read as the reverse complement.
AATTTTAAATGGTCTTCTGAGAAATAATAATCCCATCAAAATGTCTAATCACGTGTTTTTCAGTGCCGAAATGAACAGCAGGGCTGCAAAGCCACGTTCCCACTCTCGGATGAATTTCTTCACACCTCCATGTGTCCATTCGAGTTGCTGCTGTGCCCACATCAGGGCTGTGGGATTCGGGTGCTGCGCAAGGATACTCAGGCACATTTCCAGACCTGCAGTCACTGGAGGGAACTATGCCCAATGGGATGTGGAACGCTGCTGAGCCGTGCCACCCAGGCCAAACACAACTGCTACCAGGAACTCAAGCAGCGCTACGAAGCCCGACGACAGACACAGCACAGCATCGCCGCCACACTGCGCAGGAAGATGCTGCACATGCAGAGGAGCATGGCTCACATGACCAGGCAGATCACGCTCATCTGTGAAAGCATGGGGATCGACGAGGGTCTGGAGGAAGAGGAAAGCCCTGGTGAGGGGACCAGTACTGGGAGCAGCTCTAGAGCCGACCACAGCTCCACCACCCGTACCAGCTCCAGCAGCTCTGGAAGCAGCACCTCCTGAGAAACAGGAGTCCATCTATTTACATCTGTGCTTATTTCTAATGTTCTTTTGAAGCCAACATGGTTAATTATAGTCTCATGAACTGAAGCTCTGACTGCTAAATGAGTGAAAGTAGTAAAGTAGCAAATGATAGTAACAAAAACATTCAGAACAAGCTTTACACACTAACTATTGTGTATTTTAACAGTTATCTTAATTTAACTTTACCATGGGTAGCACAGTGGCTAGAACCTTCACAGCAAGAAGGTCCTGGGTTCGATCTCCAGATGGAGCAGTCTAGGTCCTTTCTGTCCATAGTTCACCCAGGAGCTTCGCTTTCCTCCCACAGGTCAAAAACATGCAGCCCGGTTAACTGGAGACACTAAATTGTCCTGTAGGTACCTAACCACTAGGATACATAACCAAGTGCATTTTGGTCATCTGGTCCCAAGACTAGATAAATCGGGAGGGTTGTGTCAGAAAAGGCATCCAGTGTAATGCCAAATTAATAATACGGACAACAATTCACTGTGGTGACCACAGAAGAAGACGAAAAATCTGAATATACATTTAAAGTGCATGTAAAACTATAATGTCAAATATTGACCCTGTTTGGTGTTTGCATTTATCAAAGCTGCTGTGTTGCTGATTTGTTTATTAATAAATGAACCAAATGCTCAGTGATGTTGATTTATATCTGTAGTTGAGTGGCAACAAGGAGGAACCACTATATCTGTGGAGAGCTCTGTAACTAAGAGTGCTGGGGTGAAGGCTGGCTCTCCTGAGCAGAGCACATCAGAGGGAGGTACAAGTCATCCATGTTCGGCAACACAAAGACTTTCTGTAAAACGAGCACATTAGCATTTGTAAAATATTGGTAAACTAGACTTCATTACTACCACTGAGCGACAAATATAAATATATAAATTCAAGCAAAATACAGATGTTCACCTGAAACTCATCCTGCAGCTTCTTCTCAATCCATTCAGTGACGTGACAGAAAGTAAACTCCCTTTCACCCAGTTTGGGCTGGACTCGCAAGTCGAGCTTTGGGGGCTCACAAAAACCATACCTAAACAGAAAAATAATTGTTAAGTGCTTTACAGTGGCATCCTAGGTTCATCCACTGAAAGGTTGACGGTTTGAATCCCAGCTCTGCAAAGCTGGGCTATTGGCCGATGCCCTTAAGGCTCTCGGCTCCATGGGCGCCGTATAATGACTGACCTTGAACTCTAACCCCAGCTTCCAAACAAGCTGGATACAGCCGTGGCTTGTTTGTTTTTCACCGCTCAATGTAAAGAGAGAATTGTGTTGTATGTACACTTGTGTATACTATACTAATAATTCTGGCATTCTGTTCTGTATGGTGAAATTATTTTAAAACCATGGTCATTACATTTACATTTTCAGTATTTAGCAGACGCCTTTATCCAAAGCGACTTACAGTACAGTTACAGTATATAGTCTGAGGAATGAGGGTTAATGGTCTTGCTCAACAGCAGCAACCTAGCAGTGGTGAGGTTTGACCTTCGGATTACTAGTCAAGTACCTCAATGATTAGGCTATAATTGAGGGTTTAAGCCTTAATCTGGTAAAATCACCCCAAAATGGTATTACTCATACTATTATTTATGTGGTATGCTTTAAATGCAGATTCATTGTCATCACTTTATCGATCTGGAAAACCCATTTCGATTACTCCAGTCTGTACATGTTTTATCCATCCCTTTCACTTCTCTACTTTTCTCTTTTTGTATGTTACACTTTCATCCTGATCTGTATTAGAATTGACTTTACCAGATTCGGTCTGTAGGAGGAGGTGGAACGTTGACACAAAGCATTCCAGAAAGTTCTTTAACCTCGACAGTGAGCAGCAGAGGCATGTTAGACATCTCCTCGATCTTCTTTTTAATGTACTCATTTTCAGTGGCTTTCTGAAAACATCTGGATTTGGCAATTTTGTCGACAAATCTTAAAATCCGCCGCCCCGTGCTTCCACCAGCCCCGGCACTGTCAAGAAAAAGTAATTAGAAAGTCCATCAGAACATCTGGACTGGATTAATTGTTAAATCTTTTAGTTAGAGAACCCTAGAATTATACTGAGAGGGAATGTGAGGCATCAAGCAGAAAAGCTTAATAACATTAGTATAAGTGATGATTGATACAGTATGTTAATACATTTTATAAAAACTAGCATTCAATAGAAACATACACAAAACATTTCATATTCACAAGCTGCAGAATTGGTTGTTTGCATCTTTGTATTTATTATTAAGTTTAATTTTGTGAACACTTGCTGATGATGTACATCCAAAATATATTTTCATCATATTTTTAATTATTTTATAATTTAATAACATGCATATATGCAACATTTCATTCATACCTTCATTTAGTTACATTTCATATTTACCTTGATATGTGACATCTAGTTACATATAAAGTTTTGGGATTCACCTAGCAGCCGATCCTCAGGTATAAGGTAAGTGGTGTTTTAAATCATTAAGAATTATTCATTGTTTGCATTGTCAATTATCTTACTCACAATTAGTAAGGATTTTAGGTCAACATAGAACCATCAATGCTGCAAATGCTTAATATATTTCACTATGATGTCTCAAAGCTTTAACGTGTGCTGTTGATGTGGATACATGGACTGGGTAAGAAGAAAAGTGGTTTAAATGCTTGCAACATATCCCAAAGAATTTTGTCGTCTAAGCATCATCATGAGAAGAGCTTAAAAGCAAAAGTTTTTTCACCTTTCATGAGAAACACTGGCCTTTCCTCCTATAGTTAATTCTGCTTCAATTGACTGAACCTCGTCTTCATCGGTGGATTCAGCACTTGAGGATTCTTCATCACTGTCAGCCAGAACAGCAAGTTTGGACCTGGTACTGGAAAGGAAAAAATAAACAGCTGCCTCATTATACAAGCAGTGTGGAACTTACACATAATGTTGCTTTGCTGAGACAAGCAGAGGTATGCAAACAAATGCTGAGCAATGGCAAAGGCTTTAAACCAGTTTTTTTGTAGAAACTTACAAAACTTGGTGAGGTTCGGTGTTTCGGACTGCAGATTCTTCCTTGCCCAGTCTGGAGAGGTTAATCTTTGTCTCTAATGTCATCTGCAGAGCTCCGGAATACACGATCTCCAGGGGCAGCCAGAGACCTCGGACACAAGGAGACACACTTCTATGAAAACCAAAAATCTCTTGC
>JAYDZG010000008.1:14891717-14904528 GCA_034509265.1 Microcambeva bendego | reverse complement strand
TCCACCACAGGGCAAACACGCAATCAAACGCGCGCACACACACACACACACACACACACACACACACACACACACACACACACACACACACTTGTTTCCATTGCTTTTTGTATGTAAACATATCAGCATCAGTGTGCATCAGTGTTTCTTTATTGCAAATGTATAAGCAATCCATTTTATTATAATCTGTAAGCTATTATACCAAGTACCTATTTAGATTTTTCTGTGTCATCCTTTGATAATGATCATAAATTCATCAAGATACAAAACCCACAACACTGTCACATTACTATAGAAGGAAATCAGTGAAAAGTCACAAATTACGTAGAGTAGTTTTTTTGTGTGGATCTGAACTGTTAAAATCTACTTTAATCATCTGTTTTTTTATTTTTATTTTACCAAAGTATGTTTTGTATCAAGAATTGCATGCCAAAATGCATGAAACCCCACTTAAAACAACAAAAGATGACATTTAGCATTTCAAATCTTAAAATGCACAGATCAGTAATTATACAATAAAAAGTACAAATTATTTACTACCTAACATATCAAATCACTGGATGGTTGTGTGTGGCAACGGTGACTTATTGGCTGAAAAGAATAACCTGTTAATCAAACGTCTGACAGCAGGTTAGATTTGGTGGGAGGAGGTCGGCCTATTTATGTACCAGCTGCTTTAGAAAGCAATCCGTTTTTTATTTATATTTTAATCCACCAAAATGAGATACAAACCAGTCCAATTTTGTCCACCCACCCAGTTATGGATTTGCAGTGCGACAGTTGTTAGGTATTCGTAGGTGATGAAAGAATGCTGGTCTGTAGAATTCACATTTATGTGGTTACACAGTTTGAAAATGTGTTATTGGATGGTCTGGAATAAATTCCCATCCCTAAATATTTTAAATGTTGCATTAAATTGTTTTTTTTCTTAAATTCTAAATAATACCAACTATTGTGAAATGCATTACAGAGGAGAGACCCCCATCTTCTGTAAACAATGTAACCAAGTTTTACTTAGATTTTTAGTAACTGTACACAAATAAAAATTAATGAAAGTAAAATTACTTTTACACAATATTTTAGTACTCTTTCCACCTATGAAACATACTTGGGGGGGGGGGTGGAGATAGCAAGAGTAGCTTGGGGGGCGGGGGGGATAGCAAGAGTAGCTATCCAGCTACTCTTGCTTGCCCTTAAACTCTTAAAAGGGTGTCAACATAGTATTTTAATTAACACTTTTTTTAATGCACAGCTAAACGTATTTTGCCCATGTGGCCCCATAAAGATTTGCCCACTGAACCGTACCCAAGACATCCTGAATGCAGGAGGGTCAGGGCTGTGTTAGCTGGCATAAAACCACAAACAACATGTGCTTGTATGGAGTTGAAACATTCTCAGAACACGGTTACCCCATTTCTTTTTGTAATACAATGTTCAAGAATCTTTTCTTCCGCCTTCTAAAAGCCTGTAAATTATCTCTAAATGTGAATACATAATTTTACAGGCGATTAACTGTTTCCAGGGCGTAGCAGAACCTATATTTAGGTTTTTTTTCTATTTGATTTTGAACACTTTGTCCTTGTCAGCATTTGCAGCTGGTCCACTTCTACACAAGGCAGGAATACTCTGGACACAGCGCCAATCCATCACAGGCTTAGGCCATCCCTAAAACACCCTCCACACACACACACACACACACACCACCCCAATTAAGCCAGTCTTGTCTTCATAGACGTCTTGCCATCACATATCTTGCACAATAGACTCCCCAACCAGAGCACCCAGATGTACCCATGAATGTGCTTTTACAATATGTAACTTAACACAAATCATCTACCTGGTGTATTTCTCTTTCTAGAACAATCCGTGTGTTCAGAGGAAAGAAGAGCTTTGGATTCACTCTTAGAGGTCATGCTCCCGTCTGGATAGACTCCGTCATCCCAGGTAGGCTGTATACTTCGTTGCATTTGTAGATGACAAATGTGCTTTTCATGAGCTCAGACTTCAGAGGTCTAGTTAAAAAGTACACCAGAAACATTTACCACTGCACTCAGGAGTTGTACAGCACTCTGAGTAGTTCAACAACTGCTGTCATTGTGATCATTCTCATTTTTAACACATAGTGTAATTACCAAACTACAAAAAATATGAACCACTAATGAAGTGGATGCAGTGGTTCATTGTGTTACTAAAGCCAGTGCTCTGGTTTGAGCCTAGAGTGGGTATAAGAGTCTGAGTGATTGTGTGTGCACGGCTGAAGTGTGGGAGCTGAATGTGTGAGTGGCTGCATGACGATATTCGCCCACCTAGGGCCTGGGCAGAGCCTAGTTAGCACTGAGTCAGCTGAGCCATGTGAGGCCCCTTATGGAAATATAGTAGGCGTCCAATATCGTGATGAAGAAATCGATTACTACATCGCTTGTACTCAGGACAGGGTGTTCTTTTGTGTCCGTTTTATGAAAAATCTGTTATTTATGCTACTCCCAGTGCATAAAATTTTACCTTTTAAAAATTTCCAAAGGTTTAGGCAAAAGGCAAAATCCTAATCAAAATATATACTGTAATACCATTAATAAAACAATGTTTGAAATATTATCTTAAGCATTTTAGTTATTTATTTTTTTCTAAATATATGTTCAATAGAAATTCAGTAATTGAACCTCAGACTGGGACGGCAGCATGTTCATTATTTACCATCATCTCTACTCTCTGATTATGCAGCCTCAGTATTCTCACATAACACACACAGAATGTGTAGATTAGGGTTTTTCTTCTCAAGCTACCCACATTTTGTCCTTGATTTAACAGAGACTCGGGAAGCACAAACAGTGCAGCGAAATGAAACACAAAACAACATATACTTAATTATTAAAAAGGTTGTTACTATGGAAACACAAGGGGACATTTGTGTACAAGATCAGATTGTGTTTATGTGCCACATACAATTAATTTTGTGTTTTGTTCTGCAAGAAAAGAATCCCTGGTTTAGATGGTATTAAGCAATAAATAATTTTGAAAGTATTCTTAAAACTGAGTGCTTTTATTAATCACAGAATCATGTCACTTTTTAATGCAGTGCAGTCTGACAATCACAGATTTTCATTAGTAGTTAGTATCTGTGGTGTCTGGGTGACTGTTGCTGCATTGCACCCAATGATTCAATGGTAAACTGGACCCACTTCAACTCTTGACAGAGATAAAATAGGAACTGAGTGAAATTAAGAACAAATGTAACATTACAGTTTGTGTTCCAGTAATCATATCTAATGCTTTTACATTTTACATGTGTTACGTATTGCATTATATTAAACGATTAAACATGTGCTTTTAACATTGGGGCAACAGTTTGGGGAATTCCCCTTTCTTTTTTAGTATTATTATGCTCAAGGGCACAAAAAAGGGCTATAAAGACCTCACACACAGAGCTTTGTCTCTTCCAGCAGGAGCACGAATAAGCACAATTTCACACAGACACACTTATTGTAGAAATTCTTACTAGAGAAGTGCATAATATTAAAGCTGCAAAGGTAAGAGAGCAGTTCAGTATAAATGCACACAGATTAAGAATATGATGTGGTCAGGTTTTCTAGTACTGTTGTACAGGTAGTGTAGTTCTAGCTCCATTATTTTTGGAAACATTAAAAATTTCAAATAAGGCACTGCAATAATTGAGCCTAAAGGTTAAAACAGGAGGTAATTATAATATTTATTTTTGGCAGCTCCTCTGTTTTATCAGCACTCCTGTTTGTTAGAATTAAGTAAAAAGGGTTACTCAGCGTCCAGTGTTTTTCCTGTACACATTCATCTAGCTAATAATGATGGTGGGCAGACTATGTAATTAAAAACAACACACAGAACGGCATGCATAACTTTCTTTTCAGGGGCTTAAATGTGGTGAAGATGCTCGATTAATGTTTTCTTGCATCTTTAACATTCCACATTCATGTTTCAGGACTTTTGAAATAATCATTTATGGTAAATTAGAGATTATAGTTATTAGAACTCCAGTAATAAGCATTAATTTAATGTGTGTCTGCCTTGTGATGACCTAAATACACCATGACCCTGTCCAGGATAAAGTAGTGGTAAAACTACTTTGTGTGTGTGTGTGTGTGTGTGTGTGTGTGTGTGTGTGTGTGTGTGTGTGTGTGTCTGTGTGTGTTAAACAACACGTTCTTGCTGCTGAGCAATTGTTTATGACAATTACAAAGCCAGCAGTCCAGATCTGCAAATGCATGAAGACCACGAACTGGTAAAAATCTTGATCAAGAAAGGGCAAAATTACCCAAACTCTTAAGGTGTGTAATTAAAGGTATTAATTAATTAATGTGAATAGTAAACACACCACTGTACTGTGTTACAAGCATAAAAATGTTTTACTTATGTTGTTAAGCTTTATAAACCAGGATTTAAGCTGTTCAGTGAATCCATTGACATTCCTTTGCTCTTACTCTTGTCAGTTAAATTAAAGTTATTCCAATTAAAGTAATATTGAGAATTGATCATATATATTTTGAATACTTCAGACAGTCCAGCTGAGGAATGTGGCCTCACACCAGGAGATCGTATTCTCTTCCTCAATGGGCTGGATATGAGGTGAGCTCTTTACTTTAATGATTTTCATTTTTGCAATGAATAAATCTGAAGTTTATAACATTTGACTTTTATGTGTTTTTGTGCTCAGGTTTTTGTGATATTTATAATATAGTTCTGTGCCCCGCAATGACGCATTAATACACAATGATGTATATTTACAGTTGGAAAAAAATCACAGAAACTACAGCTAACATTTGTTTTATAGATTTATAAAAGCTAATGAATATTATTCCGTCTTTCAATATAAACGATTAAACCGAACTAACAAAAAATCTGGACAGATCTCACCCGGACCTTTTGTGTAATCCAGTCATCCAGGGTTCCTCCAATAATAATAATAATAATTATAATTGCGTCCATACGATTTAATGGTTCGATTCATCAGGTGGCGACAAGCTCCGTTAAGCGGAACACTAACATATATTAAACAGAAAACATTAGTTTTTAATACATTACATTTAAACAACTCCGAATTACAATCTATTCGCACCTGTTGCACCTGTGCTTTAGTCTAAACAGTTTTGCTTCTTCTTGTATCAGGTGTTTTGTATCTATTCTTATAGCCCCCTAATGGTCAGAAGAAGTTATTGCACCCCATGGATCACAGAATGTAACCAGTATGATCATCAAGGGTTACACACTCTTCGTAACCTGAAATTTGTTCGTACGTAACTTAAAATTTAACTTTAAGTTATTATTTCGTCAATACTTTCAGTAACTTCAACACTTCAAAAAAAATATATGCAATATAAGTTTACCCAAATGGACTCATGCAGTAGTAATCAGGACAGACAGGAAGAAATGAGTAAAAACAGAAACATTCCATATTAAAAAATGTTTAATGTTAACTGTACTAAGACTAATCCCCTCTAAAACATTAATAACAGCTTAAAAGTGCAACATAAAGCTAATTGTAATGTTTCTTTAGGAGCTGCTCCCATGACAAGGTGGTTTCCATGCTGCAGGGCAGTGGCGCCAACCCCACTCTGGTGGTGGAGGAGGGTCCAGTGATGTATTCTTCTTCGGACTCAGAAGCTGAGGAGAGTCCATCCCTCCCTTGCTCTCGTCCGCCTGCCCTCAGTTCTCTCCAGTGGGTTGCAGAAATCTTGCCCCCTAGCATCCGGGTCCACGGTCGCACCTTCAGCCAGCAGCTCGAGCATCTTCTCACCTTGCAGGAGAGATACACCATCTGTAAAGCTCTCGAAACCTTCTTCCAGCACAGGTGACAGCTGTCCTGATGTCCTGATAGCTATTGTCATTCAAAGTAAAATTCAGTTTAAGGTTGAATAAAGAAGATTACGATTAGATACTTTATTTATTCTGAGAGAAATTCTTGAACTTAAACAATGAACAATGTTTTGCCTGTTCATATAAGGGTGGGGTATTTCATTTTCAGCACTTAGAAGATGCTCTTATCCAGAGAAACTTACACAAAGAAGTACATCCTTAGTTTACATAACTCTGCTGAAACCCTGTTAGGGTGGGTCTGTCTGTACACAGAGCAGATCAACATTTCACTTGCCTATTGTAGGTGACAAAATGCATACAGTTGCTGCCCACGAGTCCGGGGGGGAGTGAGTAAGCTTTTTTGTCTTTTTGAGTGAGGGTCGGCAGTGGTGGATTGAAGTCATGATGCAACTGGACATGCTAAAAAGTCAGGAGAATTGCATAAACAAAATATAAAAAAAATTGTAATCACTTACATTTGTTTCTACAACATCTTCAAACCATTTATTTAGAGGCTGGCTTATTAGCTGACTCCTAATTTTAAAATAGCATGTCGAACATTGTCTGGTGTCCACATCCACAAAACAGTTTGTTTGGCTTTTATCTTTGCTGACTTCTATTTAATGTTTTTATTTTATATGGTGCATTAGAAGAGGAAAGCTAATTTTGGTCTCTTAAGCTAATTTCACAGTGTAAACATCCTTTCCGCTTAGAGTTCCCACTGCCTGGATTGGTTCTTCAGCCTCACAGTGACAAAGCACAGCATACAGAAATAGCTTCAGGCACAAATAGATGTGCACAAAAATATGGAACATTGTGTGGGTTCTTTTGGATTTTCCACTTGAAGCTTGCAGCAATACTGAGACAGAGAACAGGGAGATATTTTTCTCCAATGTGTTTAAAATGTCTTCTGTCTGGCATCCAGGAATGTGGACACGCTCATTGTGGATGTGTTTCCTGTACTGGACACTCCTGCCAAGCAGCTGATCTGGCAGTTCATCTATCAGCTTCTTACCAGTGAGGAACAGGAGCGGTGTAAAAGCAAGATCTCCCGCTTCCTGGGCTTTAAAGGAACAGGTGTGCATGAAAACAAGTTATATTTTTTTCCCCATTGTAGCCTGTCCGAGAGTGTCTGTTGAAATAGCATATGCATTATGCATAATGAATGCTGTTTGCATATTGATTCGTGTTTGTGTAGCAGAGACTGAGTTGGGTACAGAAAATCACAGACGGAGCAGCTCCGTGAGAGTGACTAGAACATCCCACCGTAACAGCATGAGAGAAAGAAGCTCAGACGACTGTATCATTGGAACTCATCTAGGAATGGGTATGTTAAAAAAGTGACTCATCTTTATGAGCCTCCTGGTTCTTCCACCTCCATGTTTACATCGCCTCTTCAAGAACAAGCAGCCATGTTTTGTCTTATGCTTTTGGTTCAATAAGACTGAATTGGGGAAGCATCCTGTCACTCAGTACATTCCCAGTTAAGATCAAAAGTTTACTTCCACTTGTAATAGATGTGAACTGAAACATTTTTGACTGTTATTGGGCTTGAAGGGAGATGTTTCAATCATAGCAGATTGGGATCCGCATTATTGATTTTGCATAGTTTTTATACCGGATGCCCTTCCTGACACAACCCAATAATACAATACACTGATTTGTACTGCTCCTGCTGCTCCATCTGGGAGCATGGAAGAACTGTTATTTTTTTTAAATGATCCAAATATTAGAAAAGAACAATTTTAGAAGTCCTAGATATGTCAAGACTCCCAAACAGAAACAATTTAGCTAAAAGTATGTGGACACTTGACAAGCTTGTTTATTTCTTCCTATTGGAAAAAGATAGACAATAAGTTTATTTCCAGGCTGGCTGGGTGGGTAGCACTGTTGCCTCACAGCAAAAGGGCCCTGGGTTCAATAATTAGACGGGGAGGTCCAGAGTGGGTGATGCTCTTCTCAACTCTATGTAAGTTTCCTCCAGGAGCTCCATTTTTGAACATGTCTGATGGCTGTGGATGAAGGTTTTTAATGGATTGATGTCCTGTCTATGGTTTTCCTGTGATGTGCCAAAACAGTGTCAAAACCTTTAGAGATATAATTGAAACATCTTACAAGTGTACGTAAACATCTAACCTCAACTGAAAATGTACAACAACAAAGCGAGTATTGAACTGTTGCTTTGTGACTTTACAATTGCTTTAATGTTTGGGATCTCTTTGGTATCACCTGGATTTCTGCACTAATTACTCATAACATGGTCTGATCTGCTCCAAAACGTATTTACTCTTCATCCCTGCAATTACAGTCTTGGCTGGAAGCAAACATATCAGCTGCTGGGTTAATGACTTCCAAAGGTAGAAAGAGATTAGAGATGCATATTTCTCTGTAGGAAAGCTGACATTACTAATACTTATTATGAAGATTTGTGAAGGTGAATAAAGCTGGTAAAGGCAACCAAAGCTTTACTAAAGTGTGTTCAAGTTGTCTGTGTTTGGAAGAAATCCAGTTCTGTACTCCTTCAGAAACCCAAAGGTCAAGGGTAAAGGGTCAAGGGTAAAGACAAAGGACATGTAGAAAATAAATGAATTTGTAAAAATCAAGTGAAATCTAAAGGCTAGAAGTCGACTTTATTCCAAATACCTGGAATTCAACTCTAGTCCTTCTGCTGATTTTATATTGAGGTGAACCACATATGTTGAACCAAATGTGCACTTAAAAACACACCTTTGTAGAAGCTGTTGCAGAGTAAAATAAGCTTCAAATAATCAAATAATAAGCTTGAATTCTGCAATTTATTTTATTCATTTGCCTCATTTTTTCTACCAAAGTTTTTCTACCCAAACACATTTCCCTTCTTCTTCTGGTGTTGACCTCTTCGCTGACCGAAGAGAGTCGTGACTGACACATCCCCTTTCACAGCTGCATTTACATTTTGCCAACATCTTTATTCAAAGCGACTTAGAGTAGCATGACAGCTTATAGTCTGAGCATTTAAGGGTCATGCTCAAGGGGCCAACAGCAGCAACTTATGCTGGTGGAGCTTAAACCAGTGACCTTTTGATTACTGGCCCAGTACCTTCACTGCTAAGGTGGTGGTTGTAAACTGAAATAACAGTCAACAATGAGAATACATTGTTGTACATCTATATAGTAGAAATGATTATTCTGCCTGTGTGTTATTTAGGCATGTTTGCTAGTATTTGGATAAAAATACCACATTTGATTTGTATTTTGTGCAAGTCCATGTCATTTTAAAGGGTTCCCAACTTGTTTCATGCCAGTGTATATGCTTTGAGAGGTATGTGGGGTGGGGGGGGGGGCTTGTCAGCTTGCTTTGGGGTGCTGGACAGTGCTCTTTCTTTTCAGGCACTTTCACTGAGCCCACAACCCCAGGAGAAAGACAATGTGGGGATGGGACGTCCTTTCCGGAGTCCCCTGATTTAAACCATGTGGGTACAATTCAGCACTCGCCAAGCACACATTACATTTTCAATTGCTTTTATTGAGTCATTCCATTTTCATCTAACCACATCAAAACCTGTAGATGACAGGAGTGTACACAGAGCTGGAGAATGCGTATACCCCGAAGAACAACATCAAGCCTCTGCAGAGTCACTGCTCACCTGGGAATGAGGGCATGGGCAATGCAGAGAGCCATGCCCTCACTCTCTCCTCCACACATGCCAACAAAGGTACACCCATTATACCATCAGCTTCCTCTCATATAGAATGGATAGGTGTTCTTTGATGGGGTAACCATGAATTTAGAAATCCAGAATTTTTGCTATGATTTTTGTGGACCTACCTGCTGCTCACAGTATGTTGTTTCATTCAGGGAACCGTAAGTCAGGCCTGTCCCTGTCATGGAAGGAACCCTGCACGAGTCCTCAGTATGACCACTATCAAGACACTGTTCCTTCTCCAGGAAGCATGGACTCAAACCCCTATGTCAGTCTGGACAGCCCACCTGCCTCCCCCGAACACTCAGACGAAATACTCAGCCCCCGTCGGAGGAAACTCTTTACCTTCTCCAGACCCCCTCGCAGCCGGGACACAGACAAGTTTCTGGATGCTCTGAGTGAACAGCTTGGCCACCGGGTCACCATTGTAGACAATTTTCTAGGAGGCGAGAATGACTATGAGGAGGTTTGTCTACATTACATGGTCAAAACGTATTGGGTAACCCTATAATTAACAACAATTGTAATATTTATTTAAATATTAGGATTTGTTTCAGACTTGTTGGTTACATTTATGGGAAGACAGGTAATTATTGGTTACACGAGATTCATCATATAATTCAGTGTCTCCAATTCACCTTTTTTGCATGTCTTTGGACTGTGAGAGGAATCCGGAAGAAACCCACACGGACACGGAAAGCATTGGCAAACTTCACACAGAAAGGACCCGGACCGCTTCGAACCCAGGACATTCTGGCTTTGCTGTAATACTATTTGTTTTTGAAACAACACTCTCTTGTGTTTTGTAGATGAGTTACCAGGATGAACATGAAAACAGGTTGTCCCGTGAGTTGAGCAGTGCCAGCAGTGAGGATCACAGTGAAGACACAAGCTCTTTATCTTACTCCTCCGAATCCGAACATATTCCACCCCCTCCGCAAAGCCCCCCGCCCCCTCCTCCTCCAATTCAGTTCACTGATGTGCCCTCACCTGTTTGCCTCACACCACAGCACCTACCCCAACCCCCTCCTGCTTTCCAGAATCACCCCATCATACCCCCTCCACCACCTCCTCCTCGTTTTATCCTTGCCACCCGGCCCTCACTGCACCGAGTGCTGCCCACACGACATGAGACGAGGTTTCATCACCCTCAGCACAAAACTCTTATTTCTCAGTCCAGTGTCCCAACCAGCACACAGCTTCACCAATCCAAAGTCCATCCAATCCTGCACTCATCCCCTCACATTCCTCCACAGCCTGTACATGCATCCCAACAGCCTCCTCATACTTCACCTCATGCACCACTGAGGCACCGGGCCCAGACCATCTACCAGCCAAGTTCAGCCATGCAGCCCAATACTCAAAAAGACTCACCTACCCATAAGACCTACGAGTCTACCCATAAGATCTACAATTCTACCCATAAGATCTACGATTCTACCCATAAGACCTACGAGACAACCCATAACACATATGAGGGTACAAAGGCACCACCACCACCACCACCTCCCCTGCCTCCACCCTGTGAGCCTCCGCCTTTGCCAAAACCCAGCCCTCAAGCTTCAGATACCAACCACATGAGTGTCAAGAGACTCCGCTGGGAACAGGTGGAAAATTCAGAGGGCACCATCTGGGGACAGGTTAGTGAGTAAGGACAATCACAATATAAGCCACAGTTTAGGTTCAACACAAAAAAGATGATTGATCCAATACTGATCTGATATTGATTGGTTTTCTTTGCCTTATTCCAGCTTGGAGAGGATCCTGATTATGGCAAACTGACTGACATGGTCAAATACCTCAATCTGGAGCAGCACTTTGGCACACATTCTGGTTCCAGTACGTTTTTTTTTGGTACTTTAATGTCACTACGTACAGAGGGTGGAGAAAATAATAGAAGCACCTCATGAAATAAAAGTGCGACTTTGAAGTGAATAATTTGCAATTACAAAAACATCAGTTATTTAAAGCTGGTTGCTCATTAAAACAAACATCAGTGTGAAATAGTTTAACTGTTACTTACTGTAACATGAAGCTACTAACAGAGATTTAAAAATAGTAAATGGTTTAACTTGAAAACAGTTATAATTGTTATCATGGTTTAGAAGCAACATCAATCAGAAATAATATTAGCTTTAGTATTTAATATTAGTTTACCACTATTCCTTCCTTGAACTACTTTTCACAGAGTCTAACCACCAACTCCCACAAGAGTTTTGAAGATGCTCCGACTCAGTCGTCTTGCCATCACAATTTGGCCCTGGTCAAACTCGCTCAAATCGTCATGCTCTTTTAACACACCAGCTTTAAAGATAAAATGTTCACTGGCTGTGTTATTCACTTCAACTTTTAGTGGTCATAATGTTATCCCTGGTCAGTGTCAATGTGGTTATTCTTAATACCCAGGCAGATCTTATGGTCATACTTTCCTTAACAATAATGTTCTTAAGAACTGCTAATATTGCTTTTGATTGTATAAACACCAAGATGAACTCAACTGAATTTCTCCAGTCCCCGTCCATCAAACCGTTATCCATAGAAAAGAAAAACAATAATAATATTGTATAATCAAATCAATTAAAGACGTTTCTTTAGCTAAAACTCAATTTAATCCCACCGTAAACAATTTAGACATCTTATGACAGCATGTAGAAATATTAAATGTTTTTAAGAACATTAAGGCAGTTTTACAGGATTCCATTTTGTCCATCCCCTGTATATATAATCACAATTCATTTATCAAACATCCTTGTTTAACATTGTGACAGCATTGTATTCTTACCTGAAATCCATTTCTCATATATGTTGTCTATGTTTGTGATTTTTCAGCTCATCATTTATTCCACTTCTCATGGAACATTTCAGTCTCTCCAATCCCATTATCAAAATCCTCCCTTTCCACCCAGACAGCTCACAGCTTTTTTATTCTCATAACATTTTATTTATTGTTTCCACTGCTGGTGCCAGATGAACTGATCCTTACAAAGTCATTAAATATGTCAGTTTCCCTTCCAGAACCCACCATTCTACCGGAGAGCTTTAAAAAGAAAGATGTGGTCGAGATTCTGTCTCATAAAAAGGCCTACAATGCTTGTAAGTATAATCCGGTTGCTTTGCAGGAACATTCAGTTTGTTTTTAAGATTAAGTAGGTAGGTGAACAAAGGTGCCTATATAAGTGTAACGAAAGTAATTTAAGGGGATGGAAGAATGGGTGAGAATGGGAAGTGTAACACCAGCAAGGTGATTGGATACAACTATATTAGGGGACAAAATTGGGGCAACAGAAAGAAAGAATTGAAATCAA